>JAIPRM010006082.1:0-19336 GCA_025469315.1 Stegophylla sp. TES_Ste_2020 | reverse complement strand
TAATTATGACGATTATTTGTATGAACTTAAACAAAATATGCAAGAAGCTCACCAATTAGCTAGAAATACTTTAATAGCAAATAAACATAAAAGAAAAGAAAGATACGATTTAAAACAAAACCCAATCAATATTCATGTAAAAGATTTAGTTTTATTAAAAGATAACGCAAGTAAAAATAAATTGCAAGGACTTTTTATAGGACCATTCGAGGTTACTAAACAAGCCCTGAAAATATAGTAATTCAAAGAGGTCGAAAAGAAGTAACAGTCCATAAAAACAATGTAAAAAAATATTATAATGACCAAGTCATTTAAAATAATTATTATAAAACACTATTATTAACATATTATATAATTACATATACACCACATAAACTTATAGGAAAACCAATTTATATTCCAAAAATCGGTAAAATAACAAAATATAATCCAAAATATGAAGAAAGAATAAAAAAATTTATACACAATTGTTTTTCAATTAAAAAACCAGACACCTTAGATATAGTAAACCACCATTTAAAATTAGCAATAAATTGTAAAACTAACGAAACAACTTCAAGATATAATAATATTAATAAATATCTTTTTACTGATAGTAAAAAACCCATATTAGTATTATGGAATGGACAAACAGATAAATACATAATTGATAGATTAGGATTAAATAATAATATTTTAAAATTTTTAAATGTAACAACTAGAGGAAATAAGTTAGATAGTACATTTGAATTAATTTTAATAGATATGGATAAAGGAAATAAAATAATTTTAGAATTACCCTTAGGATATTTTAATAAAGTTAATTGGGGGACATTAAATTTAACAGAATGTCACTCAATTATATGTTCAAAAAAGCACGAAAATATTACCTTTAGTCATGATCCCACTACAGATGTTATTTATACCAGATGTATTTTCAATCATATTATTAAAATAATTAGAGCAAAAAATTTGTATCATTACGTTGAGAGGAATCACTAATTTTCGTAGTAACTAATCGTATTAACTTGTAAATTTCATTTAAAATGTAAGATTTATTGTAAGTTTGAATGTATATTTAAGATAACAAAATTTACTTTTGTTTTATATCTAATAATAATAATAATAATAAAAAAAAAATAAAAAAAATATATATATATTTTATTATATTCAATATATTCAATTTAATTACTAATCATTATATTATATTAACACTTTATTAAAATTAACTTTTGTAAAATAATATCATTATATATTTTCTAATTATTTACTAATCACACACAAACACATATATAAATTTATAAACACTATAAACACACAAAACATAAATATTTGTTAAAATATATTTACATGTATCAACTATTGTAGCATGGTTATAAACACCATTACATTAAGAAAAAATTATTAAAATACAAAGTGTTCTCTATATTTATGCGCACGGCCGTCCGTATGCAAAACAAGTAATTGCGGGATACGGACGTGCTGGATATATATATTTGAAATTTTGTCGGGCTTAAAGGAGAAGTGGACTGTAATAAGTGAGGTGAGTGAATAAATATATACAATGGTGTAAAACTATAACTAATTATGTATTATGGAGAAGAAAAAAGACTTAACAAACTATGAACAGTAATTGTGGGCGGGGGGACACTTAAAACTACGAATCTTTGACTAACAATAAACATGCAATAAAAGAAAAATATTATATTATAAAACAATAAAAGAAAACTATAAAACAATAAAAGAAAACTATATTCACCGCGATACACAGCTAGACTCGATCCGTTGCTGACGAGCACAAATGGCGGTGGCAGTCGGTGGCGGCGAAGGCGCACACGGCACGTACGTATAAAACGGCAAAAAATTGAGTTACACACACGACGACGGCGTGGACCGGCACGGCGAGGTGGTGAAGACCGACACGGCGGCGTATTACGCGCACACAACGACGGCGTGGACCGGCACGGCGATGTGTGCGAAATAAGAGCCGACACACACGACGACGGCGTGGACCGGCACGACGATGTGGCGAAATAAGAGCCGACACACACGACGACGGCGTGGACCGGCATGGCGAGGTGGTGAAGACCGACACGGCGGAGTATAACGCGCACACAACGACGGCGTGGACCGGCACGGCGAGGTGGTGAAGTCAGAAATCGACGGCCACGGACCGCGAGACAGCGAAAGAACAGTATATCGGTTGATGTTGGTGGCCGAACTGAACTCATTATACTATACCGCGTTGTATTTTAATGAGTATAATAATTATCGGGTCGTCCGGTAATGACAGTGAAGCCCCACGAAGGCACAATCTCATTACTGAACGGAGCATATTTTATTGTATAATATCACAAACGCGCACACACGATCGCGTATGAATATCGCCAATCAATGACATAACGTTGTGCAACACGTATGCATACCTTGCATACCCCGTGGCCACGCCTATGTCTGTGGATTAAAATATTTTAATTAATAATATTAATGACAAATTACGAACGCCCACTGACCTGAGCTTTTGTTGAGGTAAAAAGTGTTTACTTAAAAATATAAAAAGAGAGAAGAAGAAATGTATATTCAATATAATATTGTATTCTTTATCATAACGTTTAGATTTACTTTTTATAAGAAACTTACTTGTTTTTCGTTCTTAAATTATACATTTTCTGCCTCAGTTTTCTTTTTGACACACTTTTTGAAACACGGGTTTTAGTTTTGTAAGGAGACATTATAATATTTAAATAATAATAGTAAAACGACCACAAAATTATTATTATTAATTAATATTTAAACCACAGGTTTAAAATGAAAATAATGCGCTCTGATGCAAACGAATACATTCAAAACTATATGAGTTAAATAACAGTTAAATAACAATACGTTACCTATTTATTTTCAAAAATATTTCACTTCATAATCAATTATATTCGATTAGGAAACAATATATCATGTGATATTATCAATAATATTTGAATTCCGAAATAGTAGAGAAATTCTTTTAGATTCTAAACGTAGTGAAGAAGCTTATGTTTTTACAATGATGTTTATTTATTTATTTTTTATTTTTTTCTTCCTCTGTGAACACTTTATCGTATAGAACTATTGGTCCAAAAGTTTTGATCAGTAACTTTATAGATCCAAAATCGAACCCAGATGGTACTTTTGAGAGGTCATTTTTCAAATTTCTCAATATTTTGGAGACATAAACGGACACAAAGGTTTTTGTTATTCGCTTATCTTATCCTATGTAATTTTCGACGCTTAATTTAATACGATACAAGTCGGTAATTACGGTGTGACTGCCTTTGGACTGCCGCCCAAATACATTTCTCAAAACCACAACGTCTTATCAGTTGTCACATATTACACGAACTACCATGTATACACTATTATATGTTTATGTATACATGTACAGTCGTTGTCAGATGGATTTGGCACGACGGCGGCGGCTCGATAACGAAAAACCAGGGGTTCTCAATCATGAATGTTATTACCGACTACTACTCGAAAAAACAACTCATGTTAATGTCTATAATTCTATTGTGTTTTAATAAGTATACTGTACATTATATAACATTACTTCCCGTCTTTCAAACACACATTATAGTGAAGATTTGAATTATGGCGAAGGTAACTAAAAAGTGGGTCGCGATTACATTTTTGGTTTTGGCAATTTGGTTTTTAAAATATGTGTTATGATAATATTATTATTACAATTATTTTTCATAGATTTTATTTTTCGTTAACTGTATTAATAACGTGGTGTAGATATCAAAATACTACAATAGTAAAATAATGATCATTTGCCATTTTAAGGTGGCCAAATTTTTAAATTGTATCGTGAAAGTTTGGTAACCTTTGTTCGAAGTAAAAAGTAAAATCAACTACAATCAAGTATTAGCAATATATAAGTAAAAAAATATCTACATATTATCGTATTATGTAGATACTAGAACTAGATACAAGATACACTTAGCATTTTTAAAAAGCAGTACAGTACGTGTTGTTCAAACACGGACGTCGTTGCACGTTTATAAGCACTGAATAGTATGTCAGCAAATATGAAACACAAACTATTTGTAAAATTATCGGCATACTTAATATAATAGTAATATAAAGTTTACATAATTATATTTATGTTGGGAATCCCACGATACGATGAAGGTGCGCACGGATTGAAGCGGCGCGCGACCGCCACGGCGCTGCCGACTAAATGTTTATTCTGTTTATTGATAGATGCCACCCTTGTCGTAATTTCTCCAATTTTTTTTTCAATCAAACCCTTGTAAAATGTTTAATTCTTTGTCCGTAAGAAATTCTAATGCACCAAAATATTCGCAATGAAATTTTCTATCTAGCCACCAATTTTAAAAACAATCGGTTTAGCCAATTTTCTTATATGTACGTTAAAGTGCATAATTTTACGAAAAACTAACGATTTCCGTCGAAATTCTAACTTCAAACGGGTATAAAAAAAAAGTTGAGTACCGATTTTTGAGATTTTTTTAGATCAATTAGACACATATGTCAGTGAGATCATATTAAATTTTCAAGCCTTAATATCAAAAATCAAAAATTTTATTGCATAAAAACTAACAAAAAATGAGATATTTCCGAAATTTTCAAAATGCCGTACTTAACTCAAAATTGATCAAATAATTTTGATATTGTTAAAAAATGTTTTTTTTGCCGTTTTTAGTAATTGGTGAAAGTTTCAAGTTTCTAGCTCCAATATTGTAGAAGTTATGGTAAAAATAAATTTTCAATTTTACGAAAATGCTGGTAACTGCATATTTTGCCGTTTTTCGTTAATTTTTCGACAGTTTTTCACCGCGCTTGGAAAAAGTATTGAGAAATTGGAAAAATGACCTCTCTAAAATACCATCTGGGTGTGATTCCGGTTCTATAGAGATACTGATCGAAACTTTCGGTCAAGTATTTCTATACGAAAAAGTGTTCACAGAAAGAGAAAAAAGAAAAAAAAAATAAACATCATTGTAAAATCATAAGCTTCTTCACTTCGTTCAGAATCTAAAATATTTTGTATTTTAAATTGAAGAAATTATTTATGGTTTCTTTAAAATGTAATAAACCCACAAAAGTATACCTCTCGAGGAGAGAAGAATACTTCGCAAAGTACGTCCTTTTTTAATTAAAACATAATAATTTGTAATCAAAACTTACATTTTAATTTTTTTAAAGTAAAAAAAATATTTTTGATCTTTTTGCCGACTATTCCGTATTCTATATCAGTCGACTGTTCTGGTTATCACAGTCTTATCACTTATCATTTCTTAATATTTTCAATTTTGTCTGCACGTTTTTTTCAGCACATTCTTTCTCTGATTATGAATTATAACTCGTCTGCGTTTGAAATGTTTGAATTCTTGTATAATATGTATGTAATTTTCTAAACAGAGTCAATAAAGACTGACTTGTATCACTGATGTTACAAAGTAAAGAAAAAAAATCGGCACTTGAATACGCTGATACTTATTCAAATATTATATCGTAAATTTTTATGAAATTTTTACTTTTATTTCCTGCACATATTTTCTTATGTGATTTATGTTATTAATTGGAAAAAAATGTCTAACGACGTGCGAAAAGAGGTGTCTCAAGAAGAAGTATTACATCAATTTGTGAATCGAATATTTAATAATGATCAATTTCGAGAAAAAATTATGATGCCGACCGTAATGGGACGGCCGGTGGTAAAAACAGTAGAAGAAAAAACTTTAGACGCAATTACCGAGAGTTGTGTGTTCAAATCTGTTCTCAGTGGAGTAATGGGTAATACAAAATATTTAAACTTTGTATTAGATACAATTGCTAATCATGATAATTCAGTTTCCAAAATATTTCTATTTAATAATACCACACAACTTATCGTCTTAAATTTTCCTGGCCATCAAACTACATCCAGTTAATTTAGTAATTTTGTTCACAGTAACTATAGTTTAACTTTAATTTATGTTTTATTCGAGTAGAAATTCAATTTCTAATAATTAATTATTTGTATAAATAACATTTCAATTAATCACAATATATGTGTTTAGATGTTAGGTATATTATAATAAATAGATTAAACTTTTTCAGGTTTTGCTCTTGGTGGAGCCATTGGTCTTTTTACTTCTAGTGTAAATCCTCAAATTAAGCCACCCGGTCAACAAGAAACAGTAAGAGAGATTATGCGAGAAATGAAGACTTCGTCTCTGGGTTATGCAAAAAACTTTGCTGTACTCGGAGCGGTTTTCTCAGGCATTGAATGTGTTGTTGAAACTGTAAGCACTTAATTATGAAAACTATTTTGTTTTTGTTTTTTTCTAATCAATGTAAACCACTATATTTTTGCAGTACAGGGGTCAATCTGATTGGAAGAATGGTACTTATGCAGGTGGAATAACGGGAGGTTTGATAGGATTTAGAGGTAAAATTTAGTTTTATGAGTGTTGTTTTAAATACTTCATTATTGTATTTATAATTGTTAATTTAAATATTTTTTTGTAGCTGGAGCCAAAGCAGGGGTACTGGGTGCATTAGGTTTTGCCACATTTTCCACTCTAATCGATTACTACATGCGTAATTCATCTTAAGTATTGTTATTTGATGAATTTAATTTATAATTAATTTTACTAATATAAATAGAATGTAAGTAATTTGTTTCATTGAAAGTAATAAATATATATTACGTTGTTTAATTGGCCTACAGTGTTTTAATTTTCTGTGAAAAAAAAAACTGAATGTCCTAAAAGTATTAACGCTGTGGTACAAACAAAAAAAAAATAAATAAATGTGAATGAGAAAATAATGCATTGGTGTTCAGAAATTCCATCAGCTGTTGATTGATTAACTGTTTGTAACACACAACAGTACGGGTACAACAGATGAACACCACATAGCACGGGTCAGTATGGATTCAATGAGACTTAAATTGGTTATACGTAATGACAATGCTGAGCTTGAATGCTGCCGCAAACTAAAACAGGCATTGACTTAGTAACACAAAATATGCAAATGGGGAATTTTCGACTACCCAGTAGGGAACATGTGACTTACAAATTGAAATCCCAAATAGTCATACATTTTATTCTGGGAACCCAAAATTTTTTTTATTAGATTAAATTCATTCCAAAATAATTTGTTATTATATATTTTCTTTATTTGAACAATTCTACAATCGGTCTGTCACTATTTATATTACCCTACCATATAATGACAATAATCATAAAAATTCAGTACAGTATTTACTACAAATATTTTCTTTTATTGTATTTAAATAATAATTTAATAAATACAAGGGAATTTAACTTCTATTTTATTAATTACTTGACTCATATCTTTAGATATGAAGATATAAAATAAAGGAAATAGTTTTCCCAAAGTTAATTTTAGATTCTGAGTGGACGGAAGAAACTACAGAGTACTCTCGATTATCCGCGAGCGGACTATCCGCTGTCTTTCGCGGAATCATCTACATACCTATATGTATACAAAAAAATATATATTATATCTTTCCATTATAAATCATTATAGATTTCATTAGGTTGTGAATTTGTGATAGCCAATTACTCGATAACAACGTAAAATACAATACGCTTGTTTAATATTAATAAATGTTATTAAAAAATTTCAATCATAAGTTAAAAAGAAGAGTTTTCAAACAAAGAAACAACAACCTGATGACCGATTTTTTTTGCACATAATTTATTATTTTCATTAATTTTTCATTATACATACATGTGTATCTTTTTTAATAATATGTAATAATAATTGTCATTTTCAATTTAAAATTTATTTTTTATTATAAAATTTAATTTTGCGGATTATCCGCGGAATTTGTTTATCCGTGGATGTCCTGCCACCCTATTCTACGGATAATCGAGAGTACACTGTAATACTTTTTTTTTTACAAAGATAATTTTTTTTTTCTATAAACACTTTTGGTTTAGAAATATTTGTCCAAAAGTTTCAACTAACTCTCTTTAAATCACAATTTGCCTGTATATGGTACTTTTAAAAGATAATTTTTTGAAATTCTCAATAGCTGTTGATAAACTTTATTTAGAGCCAGATAAATAAAATATCACAGTTTTAATCTTTAATGGCAAAAGCGTTGTAATGATTATGATCAAGACTAGGGTAGTTATTAATTATCTATGCACAAATACTATATAATATTTAAAAATAAGTAACAAAATCACATATTGAGATTTTGCAAAATAGTCATTCTTCATTTCTTTTTCTTTTTGAAAATTGTAACTAAAGAATTGTGCTACAGTAGTAATAACAAATAATTTTTAGATTCTAAGCAAAGTAAAAAACCTTATGATTTTACAATGATGATTTTTTTTATTTATTTTTGTGAACACTTTATCATATAGAAATACTTGTCCAAAAGTTAGATCAGTTTCTCTATAGATCCGAAATTACACCCAAATAATACTTTAGTGAGGTCATTTTTCAAAATTTCTCAAAACTTTTTTCAAAAGCTGGAAAAATCGGTCCAAAAAAATTAACAAAGAAAGGCAAAATGTGCTATTAGCCTATTACTAAAATTTTCATAAAACTGAAAATTGTTTTTTAACATAACTTCAAAAATAATGTAGCTAGAAACTTGAAACTCACCAACTACTAAAAATGGCCATAATATAAATTTTAAAACCATATTTCACTGGATACTTAAAAACTTGAAAATATACGTCTTAAATATTAACTACCCACTTACAGTTCTTAAATCTAATCTTTTGATTCGTTTTTTGATACATACTAACAAGAAATCTGTATTACTATCTGAAGGTGGTTTGAATTGTAGAAAAGTATTATTATTTAATATTTATCATTATATTATTACAGTAAAATTATTCTTTAAATATTATTTAAATTAATTATTAATAAAATGTAACACTAAATTAAATTATATAATCTTTTAATTTTACAAAAATTATTATTAATGCACATTGAGAAGCAAAGACGACCAGATTTTTTTGTATTTACATGTTATATGTTTCTGGTATAATTTGTTTTAAGTACCTAAACCTATCGCCCCCAGGCTATCCATATTATTAACATTTTCTGTTGCTTCTTTTTGAAAAAATTGTTCTAGAGGTATCTCATTAAGTATGGATAACACTTAATATATACACTCTTAATATATTGTGAAATGGTTCTGATTGAAGGGTTGATGTAGTCTTCCTTCTCTTAATTTTAATCTTTTAAAAATATAAATGCCATTCAATTTAAGTGTGCATTGTATCATACTTAATTATTTCACACTTAACCCGCTTGAATCCAGGCAGGGTACACTTTGCCTGGGTACTGGGTACTCATGTACAATGCCCGGTTAATGTAGGAAAAAAGGCGTAGTAAAATGATTATTTTTACATTGTTCAAAATGTGAATTGTGCACAATGCCCGGATTTCCTACATTGTTCATAACATATATACAAACAAAGATAATATTAGTATCTTTAAATAAAACAATTTTTAATAATTAAAACCATAGTACATTTATACAAGTTATCTTTCATTATTACATTGATATTCTCGAAACTTGTAAGTTGAGAGAATTAAATATACATATTTATATATACATAGAAACAACAAATGAATTTTAAATACTTACATGAAATACAATAATGAATTTGTGAGTCAAAATAATGTAAATTTTTAATTATGGTTTAATATTTATTAAAAGTTATAAAATAAAAAGTACACCGTAATCATATTTCATTTCTCATAAAGACGTGCTTTGATATTCCCTAAAAATAACAAAAATCACATTAAATTAATACTGAACACCGTTAAAAAATAATTCATTATAACAAATCACCAACAAAATATTTATTATAGATTAAGTTAATGAATCTGAGAAAAAATATAAAGTAAAAATTTATAATTATTTTTAATCTTACCTTCTAGATTGTTCTAGCTTTGCTTTTTCAAATTTTACATCATTTAGCTGTCTTTTTAATAAGCTTATTTCTTTCTCTAAAGATATTATTGTAGAACGATTTGTAGTTAATTCATTTTTAGTTTTTTCCCTAAAACATTTATAATTTTTAAACAAATATTACTTCAATTACATTATAATTATAGTTACAGTAAATCAGCAAAATGTTTTGATTTTTGTTTACTCTCTTCTAATTGATCATTTAAATCATTTTTGTCAATAGTTAATTTCATACATTCTTGCCTAGAATCACTTAATACCGAGTCTAAAGAGGATATTTTAGATCGTTCTCTTTCTAGCTGTGTCTTTACCACAGATAATTCATCGGCTAATCGTACACATTCCTCTTCAGTTTTGTGCTTTAAACTTTCTGCATGTTTTAGACGCTCATCTAAACTAAATTTAGCTGAATCCACAGTAGAACATATTTCTCTGCATGCGTCCAAGTCTTGTTTCAATTTAGAGATACGATCATTTGCAGTTGTTAATTGAGATTCTAATGATACTATTTGATGGGTTAGATCAGATATCTAAACAATAACAGTATAACTATTAAATATTATCATGCGAGTTTAACAAAAAAACTTTTTAAATTTACTTGTGCCTCGTAATTAGATATAAGACCTTCTTTGTCCATGAGTTTACACTCCAAATCGGATACTCTATGTTCCTTTTCTCTAAGAAGACTCTTTGTAGATCTTGCTACACTTTCAAGACTGTGATTATTGCTTTCTAATTGGGTGGCTTCACAATTTAAAGTTTTAAATTGTTCTAATATTTCTTCTCTTTCGGCATCTTTGATCTCAAGCATCTCTTCCACGCGTCTTATTTCTAAAACATATACTTGCATCTGCATTTTTAAATCTTGAGCCTGTTTTTTTGAAGCTTCTAATTCAGAACGCAAAACTTTATTATCTTGAATGACCATATCCAAATCATGTTGCAATCTTCTAAATAAAAAAGAAATATAATATTTGTGATTTAAATTACTATAAATATAACACATAATGTAGAATAATCAATAAACTATAGATTTTTATTTGTGGATAGTTTTGGCTATTAACATAACAATCATTATTAATAATATCAATAAAACAAAAATAAATTTCAGTGGTTAATATTGGTTAACATATGAACATTTATTTTTACTCTATTCAATATATTTAATCCAGTTGTTACATTAAATTTTATGAATTTCACAAATATTTTCAAATCCAAAGTATACCTATCACAGTTTATCAACTATGAATATAAGTTTGAATTAAAATGGAAACACAATGGTTGCTTGACCACCATCAATATTTATAAAAAGCGGGACATACTTCGCACGATGGGTGTTTTTTGCACGACGGGTGGGATTCTTTGACGGATGTATTGAGTTTTAAAGAAACGATAAATCATTTCTTCAATAAAACGATTCTGAACGAGGGAAGTTAATAATATAAAGAAGGAAGTTAATACTATAAATATAGTATTAATATAGGTTATTAATAATAAATATAGGTTAGATACTGTTATTTAATAGTGTAAACATATACATATACATATAATAGTGTATTGTATACATATACATGGCAGTCCGTGTAATATGTGACAACTGATAAGGCGTTGTGGCTCTGAGAAATGTATTTTGGCGGCAGTCCAAAGACCACACCGTAATTACCGACTTGTATCGTATTAAATTTAGCGTCGAAAAATATGTACAATAAGATAAGTGAATAACAAATACCTTTTAGTGTCCGTACTTTCTTCGAGTTTTTTTCAGTCTTACCCTTGTAAAATGTTTAATTATTTGTCCGTATGAAATTTTATTGCACCAAAATATTCGCAATGAAATTTTCTATCTAGACACCAAATTTCAAAACAATCGGTCGAACCAATTTTCTTATATGTACGTTAAAGTGCATGATTTTAGGTATAACTAACAAATTCAGTCGAAATTCTAACTTCAAACGGTTATAAAAAAAAAAGTTGACTAACAATTTCGAGATTTTTTCAGGTCAAGTAGACATATATGTCAGTGAGGTAATATTAAATTTTCAAGTCTAAATATCAAAAATAAAAAATTTTATTACATAAATCTAACAAAAAACGAGATATTTCCGAAATTTTCAAAATGCTGCACTTAACTCAAATATTGATCAAATCTTTTTGAATTTTTATGAAATTTTCTAGTGACTATTTTTAGTGGTTGGTGAAAATTTCAAGTCCTTTGCTGCATTATTTTAGAAGTTATGTCAAAAAGCAATTTTCAATTTTACGGAAATTGCATATTTTGCCTTTTTTTGAAAATTTTTTCCAGTTTTTTCGCATTAATAAAAAAAATATTGAGAAATTTGAAAAATGACCTCTCAAAAGTACCATCTGGGTTTGATTTTGGATCTATAAAGTTACTGATCGAAACTTTTGGACCAGTAGTTCTATACGAAAAAGTGTTCAGAGGAAGAAAAAAAAAATAAATAATTAAATAATCAATGTAAAAACATAAGCTTCTTCGCTTCGTTCAGAATCTAAAATGGCCATTTTATTTCCACCTAACTAAGTAAAGGTTTTCTCCTTAGTCATTTTTTTTTTTTTAATAAAAAGTTTATTTTATTGAAACATAAATTAAATATTATACTTATGACAACTCAAGTAATATAAATTATTTCCTTTCTTTTAGATTAGAATTTCATAAATATTTTTAGTGTTTTTTTATATGCCATACAATTTACACACTAAATTAATTAAAATATTACCAATTTAAGAAATACTTAATTTCTCAGCTAAATCACCCTGAATTTAATCGATATGTTTTTAACAAGTTAGGAGGTACCTAAACATTAATAGAAACATTTCAAACTTGTATCTTTTGATACCATATTTTTTTCAATAGGTCTATCTTTTTAAATCTTTTCAACTAGGGTCTAAACTTAAAGTTGACTGAATAGGAGCTATTTAAATTTTAAATGTTAATACATCTCTATAGCCCAATTATTGAAAATTTTTAAGGTATTCTTAAACAATATTTGCATTATGAACAAAAATTTATCATGCTGAAAATAGAGATTTTTATGTGTGACCATCGGTACATTATTTTGCATATTTATTGATTAAAAATGCTAATAATGTCTTACAAATAAGTCTGAAAAATAAGGACTTGACAAATTTCTAGGTACCAACCAAGGTTTTAAAAATTAATTATTAATTACAATCAAAATGGCTCGTTTCATCAGTCAATTTTTAATTCAAACCCATAGATGATACACCATAATTACTTTAAAAAAAAACAGGTTTATCCAAATATTATTAAAAATAGGATTCTATTTAAAAAAATACATGTTGTACTTGGAAGAATAAACATTTAAAATGGTCAAATAAATACCTATTTAGGTACTAACTTGCTTGTATAAATCTCTTGTATAAAAAAAACTGTCTATTCAATCCAAAATTATCAGGCCGAGAAACTGAGCATTCCTAAATTGAGGTATGTACATAAAAATATATCAGTAATTTGTTAATTCACATACTTCTTTTCTTTTTGATGATCATTAGAACTACTTTCAATTATTTTAAACTCTGCTTTAATATTGGAAAGTTCTTGTTTTAAACGATCACACATTTTTTCAGTTTCTGATTGAGCACTCAACGCATTTCTATTATACTCAAATAGATTAGTTTTACATATTTATGATTATACAATCAAATAAATTCTTACGCAATTTTTGTTGTAGCATCTGTAAGTTTTGTTTGCAGTGATTGAATTTGGTTTTCTTTATCCATGACCAATGAGTCTAGGTGAGATATACGTTTGGATTTTTTGTCCAGTTCACTCTTAAAATTAAAATTATTAACACAGATAAAAAATATATACACATATTTTATAATATATACAGTATAAACATTGCTTTAAGTGCAACAAAAAATATAATAATATAATATGTATACTTATTTTTTTATAAATATAAATTTTGTTCTATTTACCATTAAAGTTTCACGTTGATGATCAATAGAAATTGTATTATTTTGATATTTATGCCGTTCTTGTTGTTCCTCAATTAATTGATCATTAAGTTTATTATTTATAAGTTTTAACTCTTCAATTCGAACGTGCGCTCTTTCCAACTGTTCTTCGGTTGCACTTTGAGCAAACTGTGTAGACTGTAGAGCACGTTCAAGACGATCTTGACAACATCTAGTTATCAATTAGTTAAATAATATATAATATATTATTTGTTTACAAACTTCATTGACTCTTACTTTTGTTCACCCATCATATCTATATGTTTGTTCAATTCAGCTTTCAAATAAGAAATTTCTCTAAGATATTTATCAGTTTCTCTCTGTTTGTTAGCACTTTCCCATGTGAGTGAACGTTGTTTTTCAATCAACTGATGTTTTTCGTTTTCTAGCTGTTTTACATATTCTCGTTCATTATACTCATTACTCTCAACAGATTCTCTTGTTTTCTAAACAAATCTAAATTAGCTGTCACTTCAATAAATTTAATTATGTACATTTTATATTACTTACTCTAAGTTGGCAATTTAAAAAGTCAATTTCTTTCTTCAAACCAATTATTTCTTCAGCAAGCTCATCTTTTTCCCTTCTGAGCTTTAAAATGGTTTGTCTATCTGTTCTGTCATATTCTTCTCTTTTCATTTCTTCAATTTTTCTTTTTAAATGTACAATCTAAAAAAATAAACTGAAATAAGACTTAATTTACTTAATATTTATTAAATCTTGTATAAATTACTTCTGTATTATAGTGTTTTTTTAAACTATTAATTTCATATTGATATTCATCTCGTTCGGCCCGCAATTTACTCACAGCAATTTCTAAATCATCTGACCTCTTGCCATATATTAATGGGTCCAATTGGGATTTTATAAGTTTTTCTAATTTTCTTTCATACTCTTTTCGTTCTACATCAAAAGCTCGTTTAAGTTCATCTATAGACTTGTTAGAGCATGTACAACATTTATTATCTTTCCATGGATTAGTTTTGGAATTCTTTTCAGATTCTAAGGAGAAAAAAGTATATATATTCATTGAATCTATGAAAGATTAAATTGTCATTTTTGACTTTTTTATTAATCCATATTTTTAGTTTTAGCTACATATTATACACTGATATTCAAGAATTCATTGAACATTAAACATTAGCGTAAAAAATTAGCAGCTTGTTGCTACATCATGACAGTAAAATAACAATCTACTCTGAAGATAAACCAGTAATAAGAACAAATTTAAAGTATGAACTATGGATATATTTGGAAAAGTAAAAAATAACTCCAATATATTATAATAAAAAGTGATTACTTAATTGTTGTACATTTTGTTCTAGCTGTGAAATATTTTTCGATTGTAAAAGTTTTTCCTGTGACAATTTTTCTATTTCTGACATTAAATTAGTTTCTACAGTAACAAAAATGGGAAATAATAAAAATAAAAAAAATTATTATTGTTATTATCACTTATTATTGTTATTATTATAAATTTTCATACAAACTCACCTATGTTTTTATAAGAATCAATTTTATCTAATAATTCTTTTTGATCATTTATAGATTTTTTCAGTTTATCTTCATATTCTTGTATTTTAGATTCTAGAACTTTATTCTTTGACTTAATTTCTACAAGATGCATATTATTATCTAGTATAACGCTTGCATCCTTGAAATAAAATACAATTTTATACACTGAAAAAATATACTGACAAAATAAATTTTATAATTAAATACCTTATCACAATTACAATGGTTGTTAATATATTCATTAAGAGAACGTTGAAGAGACTTTTTTTCTTCGGTAACTCTAGTTAAATGGAACATTGTTTCATTATGGTTAGCTATCAATTCTAATGCACAAAAATAAATAACATCAAATATATTTTTTTAATATGCAACTTATTATATAAAATATGTGTACATGTTATTTGGAACGTTTAAATTCAAAAATCACATAAAAATTGCTAATATTTACCATCTAACTGCCTTCTAAGTATATCATTATCAGCTTTCATATTCATTAAAGTATTCATATCATCTTTGACCAAATCACTTTGAAATATAGAGGCATTTTTACAATTCTATAACAACAAATTTAGAAAGAAATATACATTTTTTCACCATAGAAAACATGATTATTACTACCTGACTTTTCATATTATACTTGATTTTTTTTTTTAATTGTGCTGTTTCTCGATGAAGTTCTTCAACTTTTTTTTTTAAACATTCATTTTCTTTATTTACAGTATCTTTATTTTTACAGTTATCTGAATTATCAATTTGTATCGTCGGCCTCAAAGATTTAAAATTTTTACCTGGTAATAGTAAACATTATTGAAATTAAATTAATTGTTAAAATTAAAAAGAACATAATGTATACTTTTAACTTCAATTTGTGGTATAAGAAATAAATTTCCTAATTCTAAAAGTTTGGCATTTTTTACTACAGCTTCATCTTCTAAATCTTTAACTTTTTGTATAAGTTTATTATTTTCTTGTATCCATTCTTTTTTTTCATGTTCCAAGACACAAATATTATTTTCAAGCACTTAAAAAAAAAAAAACAATAAATTATTTTGATACAATATTAAGACACATATTTGTACATTGTAGGTACATATCTCTTATTTAGGCAATGCAACAACATATATTTAAAAATATCAACTTATTGTCTTTGTTAATTTATTCAGAAAAAAACTAAACTTAGATATCGTTTATTCATTTATTTTTTTTATAAATTATAATAAAACAATAATTTATAATAATTTAACACAATACATTTAACACCACAAGGAGACTACTGAGAATATTAATTTAAATCCATAACATAATAGGTAATTATTTTGGAGTGGAAAATGCGGAAGAAGTGTCAAGAGACAGGGAAAAGTGGAAGGAAGTTGTTGTTGCGGCAATGGACCTTAATGGTCTTTAAGATGCCTTAGAAGAAGAAGAATAGGTAATTATTAATAAAACAAATTGATAAAAAATAATACAATCAAATTAAAAGCACAGGAATATTTTTAATTTAGAAACAGAATGAGAAAAATAAAAATTAATTAATCAGTTTGTTACATAACTTAAGCAAGCAGCATAATGGACTAATTACCTATATAATTTCCATATCTAAGAAGAGCATGAAAATAGGTTTTATTTCTTCAATCAAATTCTGGAACTTTAAAACTAATTTGAGATAAAAATTTACGATTATCTATCATTATGAATGAAACACTTTTGTAGTATTTAGAGTTTTTCAATTAAACAAAACTGAGATGAATTTCAAATTATGAACCCAAATTCCAAAATGACCACACCAATCTATGGTAAAGTGCAATAAGATAGAAAGTATCTTTAAATTTAATACAGATTCTCATTGAGTCACTTAACTATAATTTGATAAATAAGTGCACTAATATATTTTATACAAATAAAGTTTATAATTTCGTAATTATAAACTTGGTAGCCAACTTATGATTTTCCATATTTAAAATCAACTAAAGACTAATGGCAATAAAATGAAACGTGATCAGTGATCACATTTTTTGATAAAATATTATAATAATTTTTATAAAATTATGATGTTCATATTTATAATATTGTAATGATTTTTACAAAAAATGTAATGTGTATTACTATGATTCTTATTAAATAAAGAGGGCTGATAAAGAATTAATTTTCATAAACCCTCTTGAGAAAATCCTAAATATGCCACTGTCTGTAGGTACATTTTCATTGTTTGATTTATGGTTCAACTACTTACATATGATAAAGATATAGGTGTGTAAAATGATATATGTAATGTAGGTACTGAGGCACATCCATAGACCTTATTCTCAGTATATGGTCTATGGGTACATCATATCGCCTAATGCATAAGTTTAAAATAGAAAAAAAATTAATTAAGAAAAACTCTCACTTTTTTCATTTTCTTGTGATTTTTTTAGTTTGTTTTGTAATTCAGTACATTCTCGTATGAGAGAACAGTTATCTCGTACATAAGGCGTAGACTTTTCTTCTAAATTACGGGCAACCTCTAGCGTATTTTGAGCTATATTTTTGTACTGTTTTAAGCTGTCTGTAGTATGTAATAAGTCTGCTATTAGCTGACTAACGAGCCCAATGGAATCGGGTGGCATGTACTGCCGATAGCCGAGCGCATCCAATTGATACCTAATAGATTCTAAACGATCATGGTCGCTCGATTGATTCATCATGATTTGTGATGATATATTATACACAATAACGAAAAATAATAATCTCGTGAATGATTTAAAAAATTATATATTAATTTTACAAAACATTTTAATCACTTTAATACTACCAGTTCTTATACTATAATAATTTTAAAAGAAATACAATTTTAATTTGAATGCACTATCGAAAATATTTTTAAAAAAATATACATATAATAAAAATTCAAATTATGATCACATCTTAAAAGTTACAAGAACAGAATAAATGAAATTTTGAAACAGGTACTTAGTACCTGCGAAGTACGCACCATAGAAAAGAGATAATATTATAATAGGTAAGTACTTCGTAAAAACTAAAAATTTAAAAGTTTAGTTTTAGTGATAACACAATGTTTACAAAATAACGACCATTTTGAATACAAACATCGATAAGAAATTGAAATAAAAAAATGTTTAACTAATCTATTCCGTGATTGTTTTCAACAAACTTTTTAACCATTGTTCGAAACTGCTGATGGGTAAATAAATAGGTATCCAAAAAAAAAATTGTGCGACTTTTTACGATTTTCGACACGGATCAAGCCGGGTTGATAATTTCCAGCTATTTATAATAATATTGTGGCTTTTTTTTTTTCATTTTCATTTGCATATTATTTTACTTTTCCAACCATTTATTATAAACTGTAGCGTGAAAATATGAAACAAATTTCGTAGGTGTTTAAGCGTACCTACGTGAGATTACATTAGCCCACCAGGTAGAAGAAGGGAGTAGAGTGTTCGCAAAATAATATAAGCATTATGGCAAAACAAAACGGTGGGAAACGTCATTTGATGCATGTAGAAAATAAATATGTGTATAAATTGACGTGAGTTACTTAAGTCTTAATTATTTGCATTTTTATTGTAACCATTTGTGTTGGTTTAAAATTAACAGACGACTGTCAGATACCTAACAAATTTTGAAAAAAATATTATAAATGTATTTTGAAAAAAATCGTGTACTAGTCGTGTCGTAAAACATGAATTCAATATTGATCGAGTGTTTGACTTATCATCAGTGGCGTACCGACGGGGGAGGGTTTAGGGGTTTGACCCCCCCCCCTATAAAAAGTCATGTGTTAAATTTTCTATTATGGAATTACTATTATTACATTTGAAATAGGAATTATAAATAAAAATCAATTAAATCAAAAAATTATTATTTTGTGTGGATTTCGCTGGA
>JAIPRM010006081.1:0-19346 GCA_025469315.1 Stegophylla sp. TES_Ste_2020 | reverse complement strand
AACCTCCAAGTGATGTCTCCTAAGTAACGTTAATAGGCTAGACCCAACTCATGTACTCCATAAAATACTTCGGACCCAATTCATGTACTCCATAAAATACGTCCGGACCCAATTCATGCTATTTTTTTAATTCTGGGACCCAACTCGAGTTTGTCCACAACTATGAGCGAGCCACAATTTGGCCACCCCTGGTATACAATTTAGGCAGGTAGGTAGTTCACAAAGCTGATCTGTGTGAAATTTTGCAAATGGATAAAAAAAAAAAAAATAAATAAACACGTGTTGAATCAATAAGTGAATACGTAACGTTTTTCCGATTTAATATGTCTGAAAATGTTGAATCTCAATGTTGAGCTATATTCTTCTTTTTTTTTTGAAAATATGTATTAAACGAATGTTTTTGAGACACAGACGAACACCGAGGTTCGGGGAAACGAATGAATGCGAGAGATGATAGATTAGTTTCGTTTGTTCGCCCCTCCCCCCCCGCGCATCTCGTTTATAATATTTCGTCTCGGATAAATTACGCGTTCATTTCCGAACAATTAAGCGCGAGACGAACGTTGCCGACGACTAACCGTGACATAAATCTTAAAAATATTTTACTGTATCGCCGAGGACGTCGAGATGGTGACGGAGGCGATTAAAAACGTGACGTTTTTCCCACCGGTCTCGGCCGGCGTGGAATACGCTCGAAGGAACAGCCGCCGCGACCGCCTTAACTACCCGTAAAATAACGCGCGCGCGAACTCGTTGTACGCGATGATTAATTTTCTATTATATTTTTCGATTGTTCGAGCGCGTTTTTCCGCGGCCATTATAAAACTACCCCGGACTTCGGCGAATTCGCCCGGGAGAAAGGAAAAGGCGACAATTTTTCTCGTACCTCGACTCAGGGACGCCCGTAGAAAATTATTTCAGTAGGTGCAAAAATGATTTATCCAAATATAGACAATGGGGGGAAGTGATTGTAATCAAACAAATATTTGATTTTATATTGTATATTGAATCAAAAATAAACAGGTGTTAATAGAGAGCCTATCTAGGCTTTCTAGGTTTTACTATTCCAGTAGAGTTTCCAGTAGTTATCTACGACAGAAACCAAATAATAAACAATTAAAATTCATAATTTTTCATTTCAATCAACCACAGAAAGCCAATTTAATATGATTCTTTAGCGATTCTCAGAATTTGGTAAATATTTCAACGTCTTCTGTTATGAATAATTTTTGGAAAAATCTCAGGTGGTGCATTTGCACCACCTGGACCCTCCCTCCGGGCGTCCCTGCCTCGACTACCAATGATTACGGCTCTTTTTCAGTCCTCTTTGAGTTTCAGAAAACTTTATTTTTTTTAATCATTAAATGCGATTAATGATAGTAACTAGTGATGTACAATATAATATTATGTTTGTAATAAACGCGATTTTGATATACGAGTAACACAACAATCATTTGATTACAATAATATTATTGAATAAAACCCGACCTTATGCTACAGTGTAGTCAGAGGTGTATTTACGATTTTGGCACCCCCTTTTTTTCTCAAAAACATCTTTCACTCATTAACGCAAAAGGGTGTTAAGTCACTAAAGTTTTTGCGCCCCGTCTAATTAGAAAATTTACTTTTTCTCACCTTTAAATATGATACACAATATTGTATGTTTTTTTCCTTATTGCACACATGCATTCACTAGTTCAGAGAATACTTATATACATTATTATTATTATTATTATGATTAAAATACTCTTTTCATTTTATTCCTAACAAAAAAGGTCAATTTATAACAATTATTTATAAAGCAATCTTATGTACATTTGTCACTATAATATATTAATATTGATACTTTTAATATATTAATATTTTGTTTTTATCTTAATTTATACATATATATATAATAGATACCAAATGATTATATTTTACGATGAGCCTTCTGTAAAGCAAATTCTTCAATAACATCTTTATATTTGAGAGAACTAATGATTTCTGATTCAATACTTAGTGTAGACAATGAATTTAGTCTGTAATCATCCATAGACAGTAACATGGTTAGATAGGTCCAGAAATTAACAAAATTCTACCTAAGAATTGATGAGAATGTATGACTCAGCTTATCACTTATCAGTAATTAAAAAAAACAAATTAATTTTATTATAACTTCGTTTTGAAAAATTTAGCCTCTAATGACAGCGCCCTCTTTATGTACTTAGAATTTAGCGCCCTGGGGCGATTGTCCCCTGTCACCCCCCCCCCTAAATACACCACTGAGTATAGTTATATTTTGAAAGGCAGTTATACTTCATAATGTCTGTTATACACTAGTTACATATTACAAGCAAATTCATCATTTGAGGGGAGGGGAGTATAGAGTGTGCATTAGCACCATTTTATTTTTAAATAAAACGCTTAAAAAAAAAAAAAAAATCAATAAAAATAATATCAATAAAAAATTGATAAATTAAATCAAGTACTTAAAATTAACTTGTATTTTAATTTTTTTAACTTGTTTATGCTCGGCCTTGTGATTAATTATACATGTAATATAAAAAATGTCTTTATTTTTAGATTCTGATCGAAGTGAAGAAGCTAGTGTTTTTACAGTGATATTTATTTTTCTTTTATTCTTTTTTTTTTTTTATTTTTTTTCTGTAAACACTTTTTTGTATGTATCTACTAGTCCAAAAGTTTCAATCAGTAACTTTTTGAAACCGGATTTGCCTCTAGTTGGTACTTTAGAATGGTCATTTTTTTTAAATTTATTTCTTTAATGATTAAGTACTGATATAATTAGAGCCTCTCTTTTCATACAGCTTGTTATGTTGTTTTTATATTTTATGTAAAATTAGTGCAAAATATCGTTATTATTTATTATGAATACGAACCGTCTTGATTACATACTACACTGTCGAGTCATTGTAAAATTACACCAAAGTACCGCAACGATGATTACATTTAGTTTTATTAATTTTTAAATTAACCCCGTGCCACTGAGAAGCGATTCTTGAGGAAGAAAGGAGAAAGCTTGATGAAATGTCGAGTAGACGAAAAGACGAAGACATTTTGATCGATTCTGGCTCTTTTTAAACCGTATATGAATATAGGTATATCCGGCATTGGTTTTGATGTATACTGTAAGTATATTATGTAAACTGAAGTACATTAAAAATTAATTAATAAAATACTTTTTATAAAACGTGTTGTGATTAATGAGTTTAATAATATAAGATAAAGCCCTACATCATTAAAAAATGTGTGATTGTTGCGATGGTAAGGGGGTGGGTGTGGGAGTGTCAAATAGTTCCTTTATGTACTTCACAGCGACAAGCACTAAACATTGAAACTTACGCGTTTGTGTACGTCTGTATATTTTCTGGGCTATAGTAATTCTCGTCACTAATAACACGTGTAATAATTTGTACCACTTACAGGTATTCAAAGTTTTATATTATGTATATTGCACCATTTTACACCTTCTTAAATTGTAATATTACCCTTTTATTGGTCACCAAAATAGTGATAGAGATATATACGCAAATACCAAATAAATTTATGTATATTATAGGGAATCAATTTAAACGCAAATGCAAATTTTAGTTAGACATTTTGATTTTCATACATAAATATTCTGTTACAGCTAATATTTTTAATTACTTATATCATTCTATCCCAAATTTTCAAATTAAAAAATTTAATTACGTTGTATATTGCCATACGTTTCCCACAGTGAAATATAAAATAAAATAGAAAAAGCCAGACATATTTCACACCACGAATATTCTTCACTTATAGGCTAGATATTTTTTGTAAGTTTAAATTTTCATAAAATTTGGATCAAAAAATTATGGTTTCCGAGTCTTTTTTTAAAATTTTAGTTAGTTTTTTCAGAAAAAAAAAAAATTGATGAATTAAGAAATTCAAAAAATGACTTCAATAAAGTACTAACTAGAGGCAAATCCTGTTTCAAATCGAGAATTTTGGACAAGTAGATCCATACGAAAAAGTGTTTACAGAAAAAAAAAAGAGAATAAAAGATAAATTAACATCATTGTAAAAACAGTAGCTTTTTCATCTTTTTCAGAATCTAAAAATCAATTCACTATAATAGACTAAAATAATGTAAAATTTACTTTATTTGTACTCAAACATTTATATAATTATAATCATTCATTAATAATTGTAAGTTTTAAGTTTGAATATTATAAATTATCACTGATGGAAGACGTCTAAAATACTTGTATAAAACAATACAATTTTATTTAATGTTTTAATGTTAGAAATATTGTAATAAAAAATAATAAAAATAAACAAATATAATATAAATGTATATCTATATCCCCCCCACATTGAAATGTGAATTAGAATGTAGATGTTTACACTATAAATATTTAGACATGACAAGTATTGTAGTGACGAACCAAAATGACTCTGAACTTATTCGATTTTGGTTTAAAAATAACTTTGGAAATGGCTTCTAAAATAAATTGTGGTGCAAATAAAAAAAATACTATTCATTATCAGCCGTCGTGTTGATCATACAGTATACAATTTTTTTGGATGTGGAGCAGATCACATAATGTACTAATTTAATATTTTTTTTTGTATTTTGGTGCAAATTACACATGGGCATTACTAAATATAATCTATGAAACATTAATAGTTTGATTGTATACACTATATTATTGATATTTTCACTCGATTTTGACTCCAAGCACGTCCGAATCGTCCGAGGACTTGATTATCAGTCGTGTGGACGAATGTTTGCTCAATAATTTGGAACTTCATTCGCGTGCGCAAAGCCGCTAAATCGTAATGGTTTCACTAAGTAAAAAAAAAAAAAACGCCGCCGTTCACTCTTGTCAGTGGTTGCAATTAATGAAATTGCATATCACTGTGGAAAGAAAATTGCGTTATACAGCACAAACAGTCGAGTGGAAAAGAGAGTTAAGCATTGAAAAAAAAAAAAGAAAATCTGTATTGCAGATTTATTCTAAAGGCGTGTGCACGTGTATCATGACTCGCGAGGGGTTGTGAATTATCCGGTTTTTATTTTTCTCCATTCTCCTTCCACAACACCCCGCGGTCCCACCTCACCACCATGTCATTATTATTAATCGTGACTTTCACAAAAACCTTTAAAATCGATTTATTATATAATTATTTCTACCCAAACTTTCGAGAATTTATCGCGCGAATTGGGAGCCATCGAAGTGTTAATGTGCGCTTGCGCGCGCAGTACATAAAATACGTGTTTATTGAACGGGAATGTAAGTGGTGTTCGTTCGGTTGGAAAACCAAAAAATAAAAAATAAAAATGAAAATAAACAAAAATGATCGAAATCGAATATTAATGTGCGGAATTAAATTAATAAATAATATCACGAGACCGGTGACTAATGAACGGCGATTTGGCGGTTCCGCGGGCGGCGTTCACATAAATTTATGACGTTCACCAATATACCATTTGGAAATCATTAAAAATATTTATACCTCCGCTCTGTGCGTTATAGACCTTTTTCGGCAGTGCAGTTCGAGTATTTTAAGTATTTGCAGGCATGTCTCTCGAATATTTCCTGACGGAAATTCTACGGACGTTAAACGCGGGTTTAGCGCTAGGATTTACGCCCGAACTTTACTTTGCTTTAAGTGGTTTTAATGTATTTATATATGTACATATATTTCAATCTGTTCAACTCGTTTTCAGTAGTTATACATAAAGAGATAATATTAAAAAGCCGGACATACTTCGCACGACGAGTGAGATTCTCTTGACGGGTGTATTGAATTTTAAAGAAACGATAAATCATTTCTTCAATAAAACGACTCTGAACGAGGGAAGTTAATAATATAAAAAATAAATAAGAAACAAAAATGTTAGAAAAATGTCCAAAATTTTATTTCACATTTTCAAAATTTTCTTACACCAAAATCATTCTTATATGATTTTTTATCTATGTTTAAATTTTCATATAATTCGGATAAAAAAATGATGGTTTCCGAGTCGTTTTTGTCAAATTTTGGATAGTTTTTTCCAAAAGAAAAATGGAAGAATTAAGAAATTCAAAAAATGACCTCTCTAGAGTACAATCTAGAGGCAAATCCGGCTTCAAAAAGTTATTGATCGAAACTTTTGGACAAGTATTTCCATACGAAAAGTTGTACACAGAAAAAATAAATAAACATCATTGTAAAAACACTAGCTTCTTCACTTCATTCAGAATCTAAAATTATAATATAATATATTATTATATTATTGTTTCCGTGTCAATTACGGTAGAAACAAAAGTTTTTTTTTTCGCCAATATCCTCGATCCTTTTATTACGTTTTCCACCACGCAACCAGATTATCGCTGTCGATTCGTCCGACTAATTAGCGATCGTGACTAATTAGCGCACTGCACGAGACTTTTGTAATCCCAAAACATCCGCTTGTAACGCATTGAGATTTTTTGTTTTTCGTTCGGAACAACACAATGCGTGTACCGGAACGATCGTTTTCCGCGTGGGAAATCTGCCGTCGAATCGCACGCGAATGGCAAGGCGGCGGTCCAAGCTAGTGAATCTCAATCTGCTGTGCAGATCCTGTGGATGACGAACACCTGCTTGGGGATCCCCAGAACATGACATAAATTTGTACGAAAAAAATAACAGAACTCAAAGAATAACTAAATATTTTAATTATATTCATATAATTGAAAACGTGTTGAAAATAGTAATACTACACTAAGCTAATATATTACGCCAATGTAACTGGGTCTTAAAAAGCTCATAAAAATAAAGTATTTGAAAAAAAAAAAAATACTTCAACTTAAAAATAATACATATTTGCGTGTAATTTATGCAAAAAGTATAAATTCATACAAAGGAAAAAAATCTTGTTTTGTTTTTAAAATTCTAACTTCACACACATAAGTCTGTGATTTAAAATTTAAAAATTTTGATTGATAAAAAATGTCATATTTTTAAGAAAATGTTTATCCGAATGTAGAATACACTGAATTAATACAAAAGATACAATATTTACTGTTCTAATTTCGCACGTGAAAACGTAATTAAAAAAGTTAAAAGTGAATAATATGCAGAATAAAAAAATAAAATCTTCGTCCGACAAACATTTTACAAAAAGAAACTGCAGTGAATTATTTCATTTCGTTGTCCTTAAAGTAGTTTATTTTTCCTTTGCAAGATCTCACGTTTAATATGCTTCACTTGTCTGATTCAATAACTCCCTTACCCTAATCCGTGATTTAGAGTCAATTCGAAATAACTTTTTAAAATACCTATACTCTAAATGCCATGTTGAATGAGGATTCGGTTTATTCGTATAATGGAGTTTCAGTTTTTTTTTTTTTTATATATATATATACAGATACTCTACAGTACAGAAGGAATGTCCGTAATTTATTATTTTTATTTAAACGCATTATTGTTCGTAATATTGATTGTCCATTTCACCTAGAGCCTTTACAGTTTAAATATATCAAATATAGATATAATATAGAAATAATAAATATTAAATATATTAAATATAGTCCAACACAAAAAATATGAAGGAAAAAAGTATTGGCGACTTCTTCTATAGATAAACGTTATTATAATGGAAATTAATACGATGACTAGTACTGAATTCAGGTTCTGAGTGAAGTGTTTTTAAAATGATGTTGTTTTTACTATTTTTTTTTTTTTCTGTAAACAATATTTTGTATGAAAATACTTGTCTAAAAGTTTTGACCTGCAACTTATTTTATCACAATTTTCCTTTAGATGGTTGTTTTTCGAAATTCTCAATATTTTCCCAAAATTCAGAGAAAAATAGCCAATACTTAACAAAAACGTCTCGGAAACTATATTTTTTATTGTGGTTAAACCTAAAATTTAAAAAGTTATCTTTTTTTTGTAATACATATTAAATATTTTATACTGTACCTTTTTTAAATGTTAATAATTGATACCTATATACTCGTAAATTGTGTTTTTTTTTTCTGAACATCCATAATAATTATTATATTTTAATGAGAAATAAGTAAAAAATTTAACCAGCCGAAAAGAACAAATAATTACAATTTAATTTGTAATATTTTTCAATTCGAACTTCCTTCAATATTTTCGAATCTCATTTTAATTATAAATGTGTTTGTTTCTGGTTTCGATTTTTTTTTTTAATAATGTTTTTTACAGTATAATATTTTAGTTTATTGATGTTTCAATTTGTATTAGTAGTTACTATTTGTTATATCCATATTTTCTTGAGATTGGGTTTGGAATCGAGATTAAATTTATTATTTAAACTAATTATCTTATTTATATAAAACAACAATTTTTTTAATAGTTATAAATCAATGATTCATTTTAAAAATGTCAAAGATTTTATTGAATTAGGTACAATAAAAATGTATTACGTTAAAAATATATTATATTATTTCATCAACTTAACTTTATTTTAATATTATAAATAATTTGTTCCTATCTGATTTACAATTTATGCGTGACTTGGATGGAATTAATTTTTACCCAAGACATACTTTATAAAAGTAAAGTTATAAATTTATTTTAATAAGATAATCCAATATAATTCATTTTTATTGAGTTAAATTTTTAGCTATACAGTTCTTAAGGACACTGGTCTTAAGAGACATTGAGTAAACAGTTGAAAGACAAAAATAATATTTTTTGTTCCAAAACCAAATGCTCGTTCTAGAGTACACACTGTTAGAATAATAATAATAATAATAATATTATATAACCCCTGTTCCTGAATATTGTAATAAATTCACAAGTTCATAAGAAGCGTTCAGAAACATCACATCTTTTAATAAGGTGTAGTACAAATAACATTTCGAACTTATTTAAATATTATTATTCACATGGTTAATTTGAGATCATAAAAAATATAATGTAATAAAAACCAACACAGAAGTACTAATTGAATATTGTAACTACTAGTTTTTCAATTATGCCGCAACTATGTCGATTCAAAATTTTCCACTTTCAAAACTTAGGATACAACCTCTGTTGAAAATAGAGTTGGCAGAGTGTTCAAAACGTGCATTTAATGTTTCCTCAATTTACATGGGTTCCAAACTACTATTAAATTCCGAACAAAAGATAATGAAGAACAGCTTTTTTTAATAAAATATTAACACATTTAAAAACAAAAACAGCAATTAATCGAGTTTCTGCATTATAAAATATTTGAAGATGACATTTTCAATGGCACAATCCATACAATCTATCTTCTGTTATTGTGTTTCCTGTACCAGACAATCCTCTCACACACACACACACACACACACCACTATACCATCTGGTGATTGTTCTTAGTAATTTATTCGTCGAAATTATATGTGAAATGTCGATTAGGAGGACAAGGGTGAGACGGCGTGAGTAGTTGCAACGTCGATATGAAAATAATATGAAAATTGTGTGTTGTGCTACCCACCCCTCTTATTTTATACATCACGTTCACGCATTTATTTACATTTTCCGACTAGGATCGTGTAGTTTGGTAACTAGTTTCGTACGAGACGTCAACCGCAAACGCGCGACGACATCGTTGACCTATTTGACACGAGAATATACGTACATACATTTTGCATATATATATATATATATATTATATTATATTTCCGACCAAAAGCATCCCCGTATACACATACCTCGTTATAGGAGTTTTTATTAAAAAGAAACTTTAATTTCGTTTTTTTTTTTCACTTTTTTTTTTTTTTTATTATTTTTTTTATATTTTAATGCTCTCTTTCTATTCATACACACAACGGTTGCTACTGATGGTGTAATTTATTATTTATTTACTCCGAACAATGGAGGGTTGTTATCGCTGAAAGGATTTCATATCGAAAAAACGTAAAAATAAAAAATAAAATTTCGCTCACTACAATATTTATATCGTATTATGAAGGTATTATTATTACCGGATTCTCTTTTTTGTATCGAGTGAACTGCAGGTTTCTAAACGCACTGTTGCGCGTAATAATAATAATAATATGTTTGCGTTGTATACAGTCATATTACGACGAAGGATATTATAACGAAAATTGTACTCCAGTGAAAACTTATTACGAAAAAGGAGATCATTTTACGTAAAAAAAAAAATACCGCACATACATGCATAAATCGTTACTCAGCCTAAGTTGGTCGCCCGACGGATTCAAAGGACATCGGAATAGCGTTCGTCATATCGTTCGGATGTGTAAATAGAAAATCCCGTTAAGGGGATGTCACGTTTTTTGGTAAACGGCAATTAATGCTCATTATGATACGTTAAGAAATCCATAAATATTGATTTATAAATCAATTTTTCTTGTTTTGTTTTTTATTACTGTAAGTATTTGTTATTCGCAGATGACTTAAAACTATTTATGGTGGTAAACAATTTTGGTCGCGAGGACCAAAAACTCCTACAAAATGACCTGAACAGGTTTATTCAATAATGGTTTACACGACGTAAACATTGCATGTAACAATGTAAGCACATTTTTAATTCACTAAGAAGTTGATATGTAATTAATAATGAGAAATTGGATATGATAGAGAACTTAGGAATTATATTAACGTCGAATCTAACTTTTAATACTCATATTAATATCATCTGTTCAAAAGCCTACAGAAATTTAGGATTTATTAAAAGAAACTGTGAAGGATTTAATAATGCGAACTGCTTGATTACTATTGCTTGGAATCCAAAACAAAGAAAAGACAAAATCGAAAAAGTACAACGACGCTTTATTCGAATGATAGTACAGAAAAAATTAAATTGGTTGGCCATCCTATTTTTGAAGTGGAGCGTCAGTGTAAGATGACTTCACTCCAATCTAGATGAATTTATATTGGTGTATTTTTTATTTATAAATTATTAAATGGATACACCGAGTGTTCAGAATTACTAAAAAAATCTACTTTAATGGCCATAAATCAACACTCGAAATGTTCGTACTTTCTACACCAAACCTCAATTGAGAAATTTTGTTCTGAGTAGCCCAATCCATAGAATTTTAATCACATGTAATTATTATATATATAGCACACATAATTTAAATAATTTTGATTTTTTTTTTATAGATAATAAGAAAAAATTAAAATGTTTGTACTCTACATTTATTGTAAAATTGAGTAATTATTGTATTTAATGTTATATATATACTGTAAAATGTTTAATATTATAAAAGCTAATATTGTTAAAAAAAAAAAAAAACTTAGATATTCTTAGTAAAACCGACGTCGCAACCGGTACTTGCCATTATCGGGTCTATCGTGACGAGCACTAATCTAACCTAACCAGTACGACGACGATACTAATTTGAAGACTATGTGGTGTCGATGACGGGACAAAATGACGCCTGACAGTAATAATCATGTAACCGGCGAAATGACTGCGGATCGATGGAACACAGATACTCGCATAAATCGTTGCCAAAAGCCAATGTCGTTTTTGTGTCTTCTTTGGGACTTCTGAGTCCACCGATGACACTGAAAAGGACGTTGTATATACGTTCAAGACCTATTATAGCCAAGTCCAGATCTAAGCAACAATGCATGAGTGGTGCAAGTCATCCAACTGAAAATTTTTCTAGACCGTTCGCTTGCTTGACTAAAATTTTGCAGGGTAGCATACAATAAAGCCACGGGATATGAATTTATCGGTTGTAAAGATCCTCACCATACTAATCGTATAATGTGAATCTTTATCAGAATTTTAATGTAGAAAAATGAACAATAGTAATTGTTTTAAGTTTTAAAAGACACTTGTCTTTTTATTATTTAAATAAAATCACAAAAAAGTAAACTAAATGATAACGTGTAAAACAATCAGACAAATTAAACCAGAGAACGTAAAGCTCAGACCGTATGTCTGGATTAGATGTCTGTTGGAAAGCGTCTGTTGTGCCCTGGGCTCTTGGGCTCCTTTATACCCTGCCATCGACGTCATCATGAGAATTGCCCTTGATTCTGTTTTGAAAATAGATAGTTGGCTCGATATGGCGTGTGTTTTCGTGGAAAGTGTTGTTTTTCATTTAAAGGATAATAAGTGTATTAAAATAATTTTTATACAATTTCAAGGAGAGCCAAATAAGGTAACGTTAGCATTTTAGTGGTGATACAGAGATAGTTATACATTGTTTTCAATGAGGCAAGTATATTACTTAGAATAAGTATATTAATACAATAACATAATATTGGTGTTTTGATTATTACATAATATATGGTACGTGTGGGATCGTTACACGGTACTTTATATTACAATTTAAAAGTAACTTCTATGGACCCAATACTACACAAAATGAAAAATAACGAAACTATGATACATAATTTTAGAAAAAAATCTAGAAATAGGTGTACCTACATACTAAAAAGCTAAAAAAAAAAAAAAATATGAAAATATTGGGTAGTTCTGTACATTTTATTAGTGCCGGAAATGAATTATACTACCCCTCTGTATTGTGGTTGTTTCTGGAAAGATTTTATACATAATATATAAATATATACATTACATTTATAAATATATCTAATCATGGAATATTTTTCAAAAATGGCATGTCGGTACACACATGGTTTTTCCATTTTTAACTATACAATAATTTTAATACCTATTTATAATATCAATGATTTATAATATAATCAATAATATCAATGAGTATCAAAGTTGTTGAATAATCATCAATTTATTATATATTGATAAACCATAAAAGATACATATGGTTTTGGATAAATATAATAAAATGCATCGAATTGATATATTCATCAAAATTCATCAAAAAAAAGAGATGCTTCGAATTGTCGTATGTGTTCATGCGTTCAATTGACCGCGTCCGTTTGAAGCGCGTCGATATGACGCACATTACGTGTCGTATTTAGATCGTTATACATCGTTGCGAATTGTCCGCCGAAAAGGAGGATTTTGGAAATCGCCTTGGGCGAGAACGCGCGAACCGTATTTCGGAAGGACCGTTTGAGGGACGCACACATTTCACACGGACAGGTGGTCTCGGTTCGATTCCTCGAGAGAACGCTTTGATCCCACGGACACCCGTAAACCGTTTGAGGTTCGCCTTTCAATACCGTTTTGTGGTTTATATTATAATAATATACTCAATCCCGGGATGTAAATACCCGACACCGATTTCCGTCGGCTACAAAACCGGCGGATTCGAACCCGAACTCATTGAATGTATAAACTGTACAAAAGACCAACGCCCGGTGAAAAACGTCAAAGGCCGAGAGTCTACAGCCGATTATCTCGCCTCCGAATTACGTATGCTACCGGCCGGGCGCTACCGATATTAAATTTTGGATTGTCGGAAAATTGGTACGGTCGTTAAAAACCAGGGTTTCTTAAATTATGACAAAAATAAATAAACAAAATTAACGATACACATTAGATAAGTAACTACAGCCACTGCGTGGAATAGTAGGAAAGTACCAATGTAATCTACAATAAATTATGACGATGTCGATAACAAAGAATAAAGATATTGTATGGGTTTCATACGACCTAGTGCAACTGCAACGTTCAACTTCAATACAAACTACATGAAACTATTACCAGTTACGCATATAGAGAAATCACAATGGATATTTTTTTAAATACTATAGGGAAACTATTGTAACCTATAATTAATTATTGCAAACTATAGGGAATTTATATTTAATTTTGAATTATTATTAATTATTGTGAACTATTATGATTTTATAATACATTTTGGACACATATTTTTACTATTATATTACTATTATTATTGTGAACACATATTTAATTTAATTTTGGACATACTTTTTGAACGACTGAAAATAAAAATATTTTATAGTACCAATATTCCGCTTATTTCATTTATTTTGTTCAAAATACAATAACTGTACCAATTTTCCGTTTACCTAAATTTTGGGAACCGTAAAATAAGGTGTTACCGAAAAATCAACTTTATTCTAATCATTTAACCGTTTTTTATAGCATATTACTGATAAATGTTTAATACCGATGCACTACGTTGGTATTCATTGTGACACGATGTGGAGGTAAATGCAGAATTTATTATTATTTTTTATTTTTACCTTAGTACTGGTAGTTTATATGAGTAACATAAAAACAAATTATAACGTGGTTTTTACTATAATTTTATAAATTTCATGTTATGTGCTGTGAGACAAAACGCCGTATTATTTTAGCCCGAAAAATTATTGCACTATACACTTTAACGATTTTTAACATAATGTAGATTATGTTGTACAGATACAGACGTAAATTAAATTCTGAGACAAGATTATAATATCATAGAAATAGAAACGGTAAGCAAAGGTAAAAAAAAAAATCGGCTATGTAATATGAAAATAAATAATAGTATGACCTCATGAAAATTAATAGTTTACAAAATTACGTTTATAATGAAATAAAAATCAGCTGCACAAATTTGATGTAATATTATAAAAATAATATAAATATGCAAAAATTAGAATTAAATTTTAAAAAGAAGAAAAAATGTGTTTTCTTAATTATTATATAAGAATAATATAAATTTTTACGTTAGTATGTATTGTGCAACATCTCTTTAAAAGTAATTGAGCTTTATAGTTGTTATAAGAGCTCAGAACTTGATGCATTTAAACCTCTTTTCCTGATGCTACTGTACAATAATTTTTTTAAAGTGATTTTTGGATTTTTCATCAAATAAATTAACACCATTTTAGAACAAATTTCAATATTGTTGGGTCATAAATAGGATATATTTATATATAATATGTCATAGATAGAGATAATAAAATTATTATACCTACTACAGAAATAAATTCACTAGTCAACTGTTTGACTTATAGTTTTTGCAACATATTTTAACTTAAATAAATTTTAGGTGCTTTACATTTATTTCATATTTTCCTTAAATATTCTGTAATTTTTTATTTAAAAATGATATGAATAAAGGGGAGTAAAAAGTTATGAAGATTGCAACTAGGGTGCTCTTTAAGAAATTTTTTTAGATAGATTTGTTGACTTGTTGATTTTGTGATTTTGGTAAAATGCTTGATTTTAAAGAAACAAAAAAAAAAAAAAAAGGAAAATTGTAATTTTTTTTTACATATCTTAGATTGTATCAATACATAGCAGTAAAAATAAGTAGGTACACATAAATGTAGTCGTATATTTTCAAATTTTAAATAAATATAAATCTGCATTGTAGTGATTGTAGTTAACTCCTAGTTTTAGATTATTATAATAAATATTCGTATAATTGGTATAAAAATGCAACAAATATTATGAATGTTTTTTTTTTTATGGCCGGTTAAATAAAATTAATTAATATCTTTTCATAATATAATAATGTTCTAACATTTTGAATGTGAAAAAGCGTATATTTACACAGACTACATAATTAAGGGAAGTGCAAATGCATATGTATGCCGTATTTACGCTTATGTATCTATGGATTGAAAATGGCAAACGGGGAGCGGATTACGTAGCAAACTCGGCCGGCGTGCGGACGCCGCCACAGGTATAGGTGGAACACGTGAATCTGGAGGCGAGTGGGCTATAAAAAAACATTTTACAACAATGCTCGTTTGCATAATCTAAAAATTGAACGAGCAAATCCTACCTTTTAATTTTTCATCCACGCACCGCCGCCGATCCCGTCGTCCCTTTTACCATCAAACTTTTTCGTGAATAATTCATTAATATCCTTAATGGATGCTCATAATAAATGTTCTTATCACGAGCGTAATCAATTAACCTAATGGACTACATTAACTGCGACATTCGTATAGCCGGCGGCGGCGGCTGCGTCCTTAACGCGTGTCATCGTTGGCGTAGTTTTAAATCGGTCTACGACGACGACGACGACGAGAGAAACCACGTCCGAGATCGCACCCTTTCTTAGAGACACACACTCCAGTAGCGTATTTATAAGAAGGGGTATGACCCTAGATGATAATAAAATACAGACTTTATAAAATCTACCATACAATAATTCCCAGTGTGCGGTTAAAAAAGATAACTTTTGAAAATACTTGTTTGGAAAAAAATTCTAAATACTTTTTTCAATGCAGTTTTAAACATTTATTCCATTAAATATTTTGTTTCGTTAAAAGAGTCTTCATAACATATTAATTACCTATCGATATTCCATGAAAATTCACCCCATAAATTTTAATAAAACTGAATATGTTAATCAAAGTTTTCTTCAATTATAAACTGAAATTATTCTGAGAAGAACTTATGCAAATTTTTTGTTACTATTTATTGAGTATTGTGTTACCTTGGCCACAATGGTTACCATGGTCACAAAGATAAACATGGTAATAACAATCACCATGGTTACCATGGCTACAATGGTCCGAAAAATGGCTTACAATCAAAGTAACAATTGTTAACTATTTGGAATAATGCGAATTTTAAAAAATGCTAAGCATAAAATACTATCTAGAGCCGAATTATGATTCAAAAAGTGGCTAGTTGAAGCTTTTGGACAAGTAATTTTATGCATTAAAGTCCTCACATAATGGGGGAAAAAAATTAAAAAATAAAGTAAACATTATTGTAAAATCATAAGTTTAATATATTAACCGAAATGCCGCAAAGCCAATATTATAATCATGCAAGAAAAAATAGAATAAAATATGAAAAATGTACTGCAGTTTTTCTTATATTATTATTCTATGTAACATTTATTTATCATAGGTAAATATGTATATTAGTAAAACGAGTGAACAAACGAGTTATTTATTTTTAACTCTATATTTTATTTGAACGTAAATATCATAAAACCAATCTTAAAGATATTTTTACGAAATAAATTTATCAATAATCGTTTAGTATCGAACGATTTCGACGTATGTTTATGCTTACAAGCGTGTAAAATTAATAGACATTAACACGTTGATATACCACGTCAATGACTTTACCCTGTGTTATTTTTAACGTTGCGCAGTGATTAAAGATTACCTTTCAGGAGACTAGGGAATTTTTAGGGAACGCTTGAGGTCTTATCTCCCCTCGATGTGTCCTTCACCCCAATAAGCACATTCGCGCTATTTTTATAACACGCAGGCGAATAATAATCTTCTTCTAATCCAAACGTCGACAGAGACGCGATCCACGGCAAAAAAATATGTGTCGACGACGACGGCACGTGACTTACGGGCTCCGCTCGAGCGCAACTCTAACGCGATTACTTTTGAACTGTTACACTATATCGTACAGTAGCAGTAGTCGGGGGGAGGGGGGTGCTCGTTATAATAATACGTTTTGCGTTTTGCGGCGATAATATCATTTGCGATTTACTTTGTGAGGTGGGGTAGGTAGTAGGCGTTTGGGCGGTGGCCCCGGACAAACTTAACATATTCCGCAAGTCGTTTCTCCGGAGCGGCGGCGGCAAAATAATGAAGTTTCCGCGCGCTATATTGATGGATGCGCGAGAGGTCACACAAAGTTTGCGTTAATGCATATTAAAATACGTTTCCTCGGAACCCCGGGTCCGTCTAACCCCCCGCCACAGATCAGTCATCGCGAACTACCTACCTCCCCTAGTATTTTCCTTTAACCGGCGGCGTTTCGTGGAATTTTCTTCACCTCGCGCGCGAACGATTTAGAAGACACAAAGACGTTCCGAGAGCTATCGGAGACGATTCGGAAAATCGCATACGTAAAAAGCTTACCGGAGAGGTTAAACGTCATGTATCATGCTTTCATTTAAACGACTTCTTTCTTTTAAAACTGTTTTGAAAAATGATATACTTGTTTCTTGAAAAGTTAGTTTTAATATTTACTGTCTATTAATGGAAATCATTATTTTTATTACTTATAAGTAATTTATCATAAATGCATTTTTATTAATGGATATACGCATTAAAATCATCACGTGCAAGATTTTATTTATTTATTATTTTACTATTATAAAGACAATTTTATTTATAATCATTGTTTTAATTTCCTCTTTATATTTTGTATACTTCCAAATAAATATGTTACTGCATCTATAAATGATCCAGTATATATAAAATTACAGGAAATTGAATTTCTGGATTTTTTTTCCAATCTATGACAAATATAAAAGTTATTAAATTCAACATTTTTGTAAATATGGTATAGTACTATTATTATTTTATTCTGTGCAACAAGAATGTTTTTTTAATATCTTAGTTGTATTAAAGAATTTATATGTAATCAGCAAAATTTTAATCCTCATCCAGCTATTATCAATATTAGAATATATATATATATATTAATGAAACAAAAAATAACAATGGTGTAAAAATATAAGTTATGAGTAAGGTATAATAAGGGTAAGTTTGAGCTAGAAGAATAAAATGGAATCTTGGATAAAATGTATATTTTTAAATTAAAATAATACTAATTGTTTTGCCAATTTTATAAATTAAAAATTTAGTTCTCTCAAAGTAGATGACTGAACTAGGAGAAATCGATTAATTTCACTTTTGAAATGTTCTCATATAAATGGTAATTTTAATAAAAAAATAAAAAAAAATAGTATTTTATACAAATTTGAGTTTACCAAATTTTATTAATACGATATAGAAACAATTTAATCCGGGTGGAGATACATGGGCGATGCTCATTCAAGTCAATTTATCAAATAAATTTAAAACAATTTTAGATTCTGATTGAAGTGAAGAAGCTAGTGTTTTTACAATGATGTTTATTTATTTATTTTTAGATTCTGAACGAAGTGAAGAAGCTTATGATTTTACAATGATGTTTATTTTTTTTTATTTTTTCTTTTTTTTTCTTTTTTTTTCTCTTTCTGTAAACACTTTTTCGTATAGAAATACTTGTCCCAAAGTTTCGATCAGTATCTCTATAGAACCGGAATCACACCCAGATGGTACTTTAGAGAGGTCATTTTCCCAATTTCCCAATACTTTTTCCAAGCGCGGTGAAAATATGTCGAAAAATTAATGAAAAACGGCAAAATATGCAGTTACCGGAATTTTCGTAAAATTGAAAATTTATTTTTATCATAACTTCTACAATAATAGAGCTAGAAACTTGAAACTTTCACCAACCACTAAAAATATAGATGAAAATATGTCATAAAAATTTCAAAAAGATTTGATCAATTTTGAGTTAAGTACGGCATTTCGGAAAATTTCGGAAATATCTTACTTTTTGTTAGTTTTTATGCAATAAAATTTTTGATTTTTGATATTAAGACTTATAATTTTAATATAATCTCACTGACATATGTGTCTAATTGATCTGAAAATATCTCAAAAATCGTTATTCAACTTTTTTTTTATACTCATTTGTAGTTATAATTTCTACTGAATTCATTAGTTTTTCTTAAAATTACGCACTTTAACGTACATATAAGAAAATTGGCTTAACC
>JAIPRM010006080.1:0-19346 GCA_025469315.1 Stegophylla sp. TES_Ste_2020 | reverse complement strand
TCACTATGTTCAGTATTTACAAAAAAAAAAAAAAACATCATTGTAAAAACTCTAGCTTCTTCGTATCGTTCAAAATCTAAAATAAATGCACATTTTGTTGTACAAAATAATATTTTTAGAAGCATACTTTGAAGATTTATTGTGCACATAAATCCGATCCCTACTTATGAGGTCATGATAAAAACAAAATGTGTTTTGTTCTCGGTTAATTTCATACCTCACTATGAACTGAGAACGGGAAAATACAATTAAAAATCGACAATGAACACTTTTTTTTATAAAATTTTGTGTATACACAATCGAGAAACCTCGGTAAGTCGAAAAAATCACTTTTGGATTGTCCAAGGAGTAGAAGAGACAAAATGCCTTGTAAGGTTAAATGCATACTATAAGAAATATTTATTACAGTATAATATAGTGCGTACGGGCATGGCCGTTTTCGACCAAAAACGTACCCTTTCCTTTTCGGCCGATTCACTTTTCGACCAAAAAAGAAGTTTAATATAATATACAATATAGTATAATGTATATTATACACAGATAACTCGACAGGTACAGTATATGGCTATGCTTTATTATTACCTAAAAGTAAATATTTGTATACTTTTATATTTCTAGGTATGATTTTGTTAAGTTGGTTTCAAATAATTACTTTAAAAAGTAGTGGTTAAAAATAGTTAAAAGTAAAAAGTAGTTAATAACCAGCAATCTAACCTAAACAGTGCTAACAAAAGTGAGTAAAAAAAAAAAAAAAAAATGAATTATGACAGGAATATATTTGTAATTATTATCATACTTTTCCACATATTATTGACATTAAAAATTATTTTTATAAATATTATTAGGTATTTATTTATACATTTTATACAACTTATACATTGTTCAATATTTTTTTATGATATGTATAACATACAGTCTTATATGTAATTATTATCGTTATTTATTTGTAACCAACTACTATTATATTTAATAATAACTAACAAAAATTATTTTTTCAGCATAAAGACTTATAATTATTATTTAATAATATTTTTTCGGTCGAAAAGTGTCTCGCCCGTGCGTACATATAGTGTGTAAAAATGTGTCTCTGTCTAACATTATACTATAAAGCCGCAACAAAAAATAGTTTAACAACCATATACCTATATTACGAATGTAAAAGAAAAAAAAGCAATTGTCCAATTTTAAACGAGAACATTTTTCAAAACAACAATAACTATAATTACTACACAGTTGTTATTAGATTTTTCGTATCCTTTGTTAGTGTAATAGTGTAACACTTGTGTAATAGCTGTATTACGTAAATAATCGTAATGTAATATTGTCTACATCAAAACTAGGTAAGTTCCTTTCAACAGTATTTGCAGAAAATTTTGTTAAATGTAAGTGCGAATTTTTACAAGAAGAAAAAATACTCCTTGGATTATTTAGACAAATGTAAATTTTGGGTATGTATAAAATGTTTTGATTATCCTTGTTACAAAAAATTACAATCCGATTAAACGAAAATAAAAAATAAAAATAATAAATGAATAAAAACATAACATTACTATTTTTTTTTTCATTTTTACCGTATTTACACGAGATAATGTAAAAGATAAATCCCGAAAAATACTTTTGATAATAGTTTGACATTATATTTATGACAATTACATTTGTTATAATTGACAGAAATCCATTATTCCATTTTGTGTTTATAGATGTCGATCATTTTCAGACACGGAGAGAAATAATTCGTTTATAAACAGGATTTTTTTCAAATTTCATAATTCAGTGAGTTAACTTTAACAAATAAAAACGTATAATCTATTGTTATACTGTCAAACAGCAAATATATTTATATAAAATGTCCACTTGGGTACTAATAATTATCCTTTGCGGTATTTTCTTCATGGTTAAAATGCAATTCGTTTACACCAACAATATCGGTAATGTTGGCAGCAATGCGGTAACCGTCACAAAACCGTTGGTCAATTTCAGCGAGTTAAACACGTTGATAAAACGTTCCAGAACTATACTGATAAGAGGAAATAAATTCGACTTGGGAGAATGGTTGTCGGAGATCGAGAACAAAGTCGACGATACGGATGACAGTCACTTGAAAATAGCGTTCACGTTTATAAAATGTGAATGCGCAGATTACCTGAAGGCTTTGACGAGGGTCGTTTATTATTTTCTCTCGTTTTGTCCGGGCGGTGAGAAAAACGACATCAGAACATATGCCGCGGAGAGTTGTTCGCACGGAGCCGAATTATTACTGAAACTCGAGGAACCAGTATCGCGAGCTTTGACCACGCTATTCGAAATAATCGATAGGTATCGAAATCTGGAATCACACGAACGGTATTTTTCGAAAACTCTGTTAAGGGCGTTGATGTACATCGTTAATTTCAAAGAATCCGGACACCAGGACGTGAACTCGACACAAAATGATGATTTGAACGATAGTGCGCGGCGACAAACCGTATATATCGAAATGCGACGGGTCGTATTGCAAGTGACGAATCTCGTTCTGATTTTCACTACCGAATTTTGTTCTACCGACTCGAAATTGGTTTATAAATTCAGACTAGAAGCGGACGACTTGCAAGAAATACAATTTCGTGACCTCATATTTGAAGATTTAAACGGCTTTCTCGGAGACGTGATGGTTTCGACCGACACCGACTCGCCGATTATTACCGTGGATGATATTCTGTTGCGGAAATGTATGGACAACGGCGCGGCTTCTGTGACGGAGCGCGATAGGTTTTGTTTGTGGTTCTTACAAAATTCATCCATAAAAATTCGAGACGATAGATATGTATTGGTCAGCCAATTGTTTTCAACGGTGCAGCGCAGATACGATCTGAAAGCAATCCGACGATACGTACTGACAATTTACAAAGTCGTTTGGAAACGGATACTCCGAGAAACGGCCGAGCTCTGGAAGAACAACGACGACGGTCGGTCGTCGGACGTGGAAAACGTCGAGCGGATAGTGACGGAACTGAAATCACGGGGTTGTCCGACCGAAGTGGTCGACCATTTCGAGTTCGTGTTTAGAGTGCAAAACTACAAAAAGGACGATACGATCGGGCAACGGGACGTGGAAGATCTCGGTAGAATGATTGAACGCAGATCGGCCCGGGTTAAGGACGTGCTGCTCTATGAAGATTTCTACTCGAAATCGAAACCTTTATCACTGACCGACGTGATAAATGTGATATTGAGTGACGAATTCAAAACATTTTGGCGGTTACTCGGTTTGCTCGGTAACAACGAATCGAACACAAGCTCGGCAGTATACGATTATTCGTTGGATTTGGACGTGAAAAGTGTCGAAAACCCTACGAAAAAAATGCAAAAAAAATGCGATAAATTGACCGATGTTTACTTCAATATTTTCGTCATTCAATCCGTGTACGCGGATTGTTTAACGAGCAACGAATTAACAAAGACGAATTGCTATGTGAAAATTGTCGATAGGTACGAATCGTTTTTGAATATGTTACTGAAAAATCTCGACAAATGGGATACGATCGATTATTTACAAAACGACAGAGAACTTCGGAGCATCGTGGTGACCGTTGTTATTCATTTGAAAAACGCGTTTGGCGTTAACAATAAAGACGCGAAAAATTTCCATGAAGATTCGCGTCCTGGAAAACAAGAACGATTGAAACGGAGTGAAGAGATCATTATGAATTTGCTGGACAACTACCGAATTCGTCACTGCGCGGTAATCACGGTTCGCGATGAAGTTTACAAAAACGTGCGCGATAAATGCGGTAAAATACAACCGTTAAAATATGCCTTTGGAAATTGGGCCGAACGTACCTGTGAAAACATGAAAAAGATCACCGAACTGTTGAGTGATAGTAGAAAAACTGGTTCAGACGCGATTGCGTGTATGGGTGCATTCGATAATGGTTTGAGTGATAGATATTCGATCGCACAATTGATCGGAAACTTCAACGTGAATACGATTAAATCGTTGGCCACAGAAATACGCGTCAACTGGCACGGAGAAATGAAGACTGTACGCGACGTGCGAGTCGACATCGTCGAGAACATGGTGAACGTACGCGATCTCGTCGAATATCAGAGTTTGTTCCTTCGATGGACGTTTTACGTGTTCTACAGGCTTTGGTTTATCGTTACCGAAAATATATACAATTCGGTCGACGATCTAGAATTCTATTTGACCGCTGACGGTGAAAACCTCGTTAACGGAATGAGACGTATTCTGGAATTCAACGTGAACATGCATCCGTATCAGAAACGTTACCGGTACAAGAAATATGCCGATCTTTGCCAAGATAAAATATATTTTTTTAATATTTTGTGTAAAAACCATGCGCAATGTCGCGGACGTAAGGTGGCGGAGATGTTAAAAGAGGAATTACTAAATCCCATGGCTGAATTACTAGGAACCGTTGACGTCATAAACCCGAATATCCCGAATGTAGATTATTTGGAAAATATTTCCAAGTCTGATGATATCGTGCAAATAAGTGCAGTATATTCACATGCACATTTGATCGTAAAGAATTTTTTGTCAATTGTAGAGAAACAATTTATATTGTTGGATCCCAATTAACATTAATTATTGATACGTTAACTAATTCAAGAGTTTTGGAATCATCTTATAATAGCTTAAAATATGAAATCATTTTAAAATTTGATAGCAATCATTAAATATTCGGGTTAGAAATCCACTTTATTTATTTGTATATTTATGACAATGCCAGTGACTAATTCGTAATAATACATTAAAACTCTTTATAACGTATTTTGTAACATATATTTATTGATGTTAGTGGTTAACTATTCTTAATGATAATGCGTGACTTCACTGATTATTTGTATTAAAATTAACTTATTTACTTGGGCACACTAATTATGTATCTTCTGTATCTATGTCTATGACACTTATTATGAGCATCTTTGTACCATAAGATACTTCATACCTTTATGTATGTTTAATTTCAAATAAATAAATAAATAAAATAAAATGTGAATTAGCATTTTAAACTACTGTTAATCTATTATATTTTTGTTGTAATAATGTGCATAAGAGAAATATTTTATTAGCGTTTTAGAAATTAAAAAGATATGTTATTTTCAATTAATTAAGTATGTCATACACACAGTTGCTGCACATTTAATATTAAAATGTAATTTCACCCAATATACTTTATAATAATTAAATTCTGTGTTTACACTATGAAGAAATATGTAATATTTGTGTTAATTAAAATTAATAAAATGTAACCTTATAGGTCAGTTCTATTTAATATGCAATTTTTTTTTTTTTTACTGTAATGATTTATAATTAAGGGTTTAACGAGTATAATAAGTAATGATGAGAACGAAAAGCACATTTTCTTTTATGTCTTTTATTTTACCTAGGTGAGCTAATTATCTGTTTTATAACCAAGAGAGCCTATATTTGTGGGTTTATTATTTTATTATTATTATTGTACATTTTGATAATATGTATAATAATTATAATATATTACTGATTTCTGTGAGCATATAAATAAATATTTTGCAAAATAAATCCCATAAAACAGAAATCGAAAAAAAAAACTCATAAATATGGGCTTTCTAATAAGACAGATTTTTAGCTCAATGTCTATTCATGTTGTTTGAATATAATATATAGGCATGAGGTGTTTTATTCTATAGTTTTACAGAAGTGGAGTCGGAGGCGAGTGTGGGAGCGGTTGTAAATCATCCCGCATAAATATATCATGATAAACATTTGGATAAGAATTAATAAATTAGACGGACGACGACCACGTAAAGTGGCGGTCTAAAGTCATTGCTAATTAGCTTAAAACGTTTGGTATGACAGAAAAAAAAGCTTTTTTCCTAGGTTAAAAGGCTGGAAGGGAGAGACGGTGTGCACGCAATCCATCGATATACATGCGTATATATATCGAGTACTTAATAATTATGAAATGGAACTCGGAATATGCATTTAAAAATGACAAAATACGAAATTATATAAATTAAAAATGCAATAAATTAATATTATTTTTTTTAACAAATATAAGTAAAAAAAAAAAAAAATGGTTAAAATCAATTAAAAATAAATTGAAAATTCTTTGAAACTTTTACGGTTTGTATTTTGAGTAAGGTTTTTTATTTTATTTCGTTCACATTTTTTTTTTTTTTTCTATGATTTACACATGATCATGTTTTACCGAATTCATGTGTTGAGTTACCAAAAACAACAAAGTTACTCCCAAATTAACTTCACCAATAAAGGTTTTTCTAATTTATTAATACATAACAAGCATATAAAAAACGTTTTAAGATGGTCTATTAAAATTGGTAATAATTTGAAATATATTTATAATATAGTACGTCTTATTATTTATAAATATGCTATTAAATCTAGAAATAATCAACATATGCATTAATATGCCCTGAAAATGTCAAATAAGCAAATTTTATATGTATGAAATGAACATATATATATAAAATAAGTCTTTGCCTGGCATTGTAATAAAAAAACATTACTGAAAAAAAATAATTTAACAGTCACGTACCTATATTACGAGTTTAAGTGGGAAAACAATAATAATTGTAAAATAAGAATTTTTTTTTTTTAAACAGCAATTATTATAGTTAACACACAGTTGTTATACATTTTTCAGTCCTTCATATCTGCTACTTTAACACTTGCGTAATTACTATTTTACGTTAAAAATCGTAATGTAATATTGTCTATATCAAGACTAGGTTAATTGTAATCAATATTCTTGGCAGAATTTCTGTTTGATATCAGAGTCAACTTTCATAACAAGGGAAAACTCCAAAAATTATTCAGACCTACATCAAATTTGGGTATGTATAAAATGTTTTGATTATCCCAGTTACATACTATTTATATAATATAGATATACATTTATGGTATTGAGATCTTCATAAAACATAATGTTATCAATATTTTCTTTTTTATGGCTTTAACGATTTAATTTAAAAGGTCATTTCGGAAAAATACTTTTTGCAGTAGTAGGACATTATTTGAGAAATATTCGTTTGTCATTTCAATAAATCATTCATTTTATCTATCATTTGTGATATTTAATATTGTATTTGTGTTTGTAGATGTTGAACACTGTCAGACACGGAGAGAAATATTTCATTCGAATAGGATTTTTTCAAATTTCATAATTCCGTTATGCAATAACAAATAAAAACGTAAAATCTAAGTTGTATCTATATTGAACTGTTAACTTGCGTTAAGCTGCGTAAATTTATACACAATGACCTGTTGGGCAGTTATTGTTCTTTCGTGTATTTTCATTATGATTAAAATACAAACGGTTTACACCGACTACTACGACGATAATAATGGCATCAATGTCGGCACCGTCAGAAAATCGTTCGTGAATTTCGACCAGTTAAACACGTTGATACAACGTTCCAAGGTTATATTCATAAGGGGAAATAAAATCGATTTGGAAGAATGGTTGTCGGATATTGGAAACAAAATCAACGTTAAGAATGACAGTCATTTAACAACAGCATACACGTTTATAAAATGTGAATGCGCTGATTACCTTAAGACTTTGATGCGGATCGTATATTTTTTCTTTAGAAATTGTATGCCTCGTAAGAAAAAAGTCGAGAAAGAAGTTTTCGTGAAGAGCTGTTCGCACGGAATGAACTTATTACTACAACTCGACAAACCGATATCGCGAGCTATGGTTGTATTATTTGAAATATCCAATAGACACCGAAATCTCAAATCGCACGAACGGCGTTTTTCGAAAACTCTGTTGATGGCGTTTATGTACATCAGTAGTTTCAAAGACTCCGGATATCAGACCAAAGACACGGAATACATGCGGAGGCAATATTTTACCGCTAATATCATACAAGAAGTCGAAAGCAGAGACACGCGACGCGTGTTATTGCAAATCGTGAATCTCATTCAAAGATTCACTATCGAATTTTGTGATTACAACTCGAAAAACTTTCATGTAGACATCCTTCAACCGGACGGAATTCGCGAAATAACAAATAGCGACGTCGTATTGAACGAATTAAACGGTTTCCTCGAAAGCGTTGTTTCGTTCGACGCCGACTCGCCGTACTCGCCGATAACTATGGACGACATTCGGTTTCGGAATTGCGCGACTAACTACCTTGCTTCTGCAACAGATTACGATATGTTTTGTTTGTGGTTTTCACAAAGTTATTCCGTAAAGATGCGAGAAAACTACAATATCGACGATAGTTATTTATCATTGCGCCAACTGTTCGATAATGTCGAGCACCGGTACGACATAGAATCCATCAGAGGATATATACTGACCGTTTACAAGGTCCTTTGGAAACAGATACTCCGAGAAACGGCAGAGCACTTGAAGAACGTTGATAAGCGGCCGTCGTCGGACGTGGAAGACGGCGAGTCGATAATGTCGAAACTGAAATCAATTGGTTGCCCGGTCGAAGTGGTCGACCATTTCGAGTTCGTGTTTAAAGTGCAAAATTACAAAAACGACGGTAGACTTAAGTACCAAAACGTCCAAGAAATCGTAAAAAACAATCTCGGAGCTAACCGTATTGCGGACGTGCTGTTCCATGCGAATATGAAACCGTCAGTGAAACGTTTAACACTGACCGAGGTGATAAACGTGATACTGTGCGATGAGTTTAAAAAATTTTGGTCGGTACTCGAATTGCTTCGTAACGAGTCGGAAATGTACGCTGCACGCTCCGCGGCGGTGTACGATTATTCGTTGGATTTGGATCTGAAAAATGTGGATTATCCCACGGATTTAGAGAAATACAAATGCGACGGATTGTTCGATATTTACTTGAATTTTTTCATACTCCAATCGATGTACGACGAATGTTTGTCGTTCGAAGGAGAACAGACCGATTGCTATATGAAAATTCGCAGTGGTTACGAATCGTTTTTGACTATGTCACTCCAGAAATACAAGAACTGGCAACGTATCGACTATTTGCGAGACGACGGCGATCTTCGAAATATCGTTTTGGCCGCCGTTATTCATTTGCGTAATGCGTTCGATACGGACAGCAATGATTATCGAAAAGATTTGTGTCCGGGAAAACAAGAGCGATTGAAACGGAGAGAGGGAATCGTTATGAATTTGCTGGACCATTACCGAATTCGTAACTGCGCGGACAAACCGGCTGATTACCACGAGGAAGTTCGAAAACAAGTACGCGATCGAAACAAGAAAATACGACCGCTCAAATATGTCTACGAGAGTCCGTTCGACGCCTTGGCGAATAATATCAAATTGATCGGTAAAATGTTGAGTGGTCGTGGAAAATGCAGTTCGGTAAATGTCGCGGATTATTGGGAATTATTCGATTACGCGAGAACTCGTAACGGTAAAAGGGGGTTGTATTCGATTGCACAGTTGACCGGGGAAACCAATATAAACAAGATCACGTCGTTAGCGGAAGGAATGCGTTTCTATTGGCGCGGAGAACGTATGAGTGTTGGCGACATACAAATCGACATTGCCGAAAACATGGTGAACGTGTACGACCTGGTCGAGTATCAAAATTTGCTCGTTCGATGGGCGATTTACGTGTTTGAAAACTTTTGGTTCGTCGCGAACAATGAAATAATAATTAATTCGTATAATTGTAAACTATGTACACCGATCGCCGCTGACAGGATGAATTTTGTCGCAGGAATTATTAGTAGTGTGGAGTTTAACGCGAAAAAATATCCGTTTCAAAAATGTTACCTGTATAAGAAATACGCCGATTATCGTAATGATAAAATTTTTTTTTTAAATATTTTGTGTGAAAACGAACCGAATTGTTATTGGAATAGCATGTTAGAGGCGGCAAACATGGAAATACTGGGTCCACAGGCTAAATTACTCGGAATTGTCGACGTGAAAATACCAGATGATAATTATATTCAGATGCTTTCTACGCATGAAGGCGCACTGTCGTGGCGTTCGTTGTCTGAAGATCCAAATTTGTTCATACATAGTATTTTGTCAATATCAGATAAACAACTTTTATTTTTGGATCTTAGTGTAATATAATTCGGGTTTACAAATACTCATTATTAATATTATTATTGATACGTAAACTAATTATTAATAGTATTATTAGTTATTTATATTTATTAAAATTTACTAAACACATATACATGTGTTCACTAGTTATGTACCTATGTATCTGTATACAAATGTGTCACTTATTATGAAAACCTTGGCACCTCAAGTTATTTCATAGCTCTTAGTATGTTCGAGAAAAAATGTCAATGTTAAATTATTCAGCATTAGACACCGCTATTCATTATTATAATATTATATAATATGTACCACCCATCTGTATATTACTGTAGTAATATAGAATATTTGAAAGTATAGGAATACTAATCATACAAGTAAGTACTTGAAATAAAACATTAATATTGTTAAGACATTAAAGTTGTACAATAATTAATCATTTGCGTGTAATTAATTAATTACACGCAAATATTTTAGTCAGCATTTTCGTAGTTCAAAAATTTGTTATTTCATTTAATCAAACATGTTATGCACACCGTAGTTGCATATTAAATATTATTATAATATAATTTTACTCTACATTCATTATAATGAAATTCTGAGTTTATATTATTAGGCGTAAGATATGATTTTATTTTATTTTTATAAATTATATATTTAAGGTTATTTTCTTCCATATAATCCGTACGTAAATGACTACATAATTTGTCTACTCTCTATTACCGCTTTCTTCCCAGAATTTACCCATACATTTTTGGTTTTAAGTACACTTCAGATTTTTAAACTCATTGTTTCTATTTTCTTACCAACGCATCTAAATTAGGTACCAATTAAAACTGCTTTTCAAAATTTTCCAAATTTTCATTGTAAAAAAAAGTTGTTCTCGAACTTTGGAAAAGTGATACTGTCGGACTTAACTAAGTTTTAGTCGATTCGCACTTGGATTAAAAAAAATGGTTGAACTACAGTAGGATAAAAAATAGTCGAACTGCACTATGATAAAAAAAAAAAAAAAACAGGTAATATAATTGACTTGTACTTTGACTGAAAAAGGTGTGTCATCAAAAATATTCTAATAAATATTAGTGGGATGCTCTAAGTGAGTATATTGAATTTTAAAGAAACGATAAGTCATTTCTTCAATGAGAAAATTCTGAGTGGAGATTCAATTTATTCAAGACAATTTCATTTATTTATAAAATGTATCTATAACAAAAAAAAAAAAATATATATATATTACTCAGCCAGTTTTATATTCCACTATTAACTGAGATACTGAGAATAAGAAAAACATGTTGATGGGTTGTCAAATGTTGGGTAGTTTCTCTCAAATTTTGAAAAAACTATTGAGAATTTCGAAAAAATAGTCTCTTAAAAGTACCATCTAGTGGCGAATTGTTGAGATTAAAAAGTTTCTGTTCGAAACTTTCAGACAAGTATTTCCATACGAAAAAGTGTTGACAATCATAAAAAAAAGGATAATAATAATTAAATAAATATCATTGTAAAAAAAAAAAAACACTAGCTTCTTCATTTCATTCGGAATTTCAAACATAGATACAACGATGACGTGGGATAAACGGTGTCGAACAGGTGTGTAAGTTCGTTTTGAAAGAACTTTTCGCGTGCGGTGTAAAAACTTCGAGTATACATTCGAACGAAATAAAATAAATAAAATAGAAACACAGCTATATAAAAAAAAAAAAAAAAACGAAAAAAGCGCTAAATAAACGGGTGAACAATAAGACAATTAAAAACAAAAAAAAAAAAGAATGAACGTGTAACACGACGAAACGGCACACGTTCGGAAGATAATAATATAACAAAATTTACTTTTAAGTCTTCATGCCCCCGGATGACGTAAGAAATCCGTGTTCGAGTTCAATACCATCAGACTTAAATGCGTCGGATAGCAATGATCACAACATAAGCATAGTAAATAGTTTTTTTTTTTTTTTGTCATACACTGATATTTGAATTTTGAATTATTTCAAAATATTGTTTGATTTTTTTCAATAATTATTAATCGATTAAATCGCTGATTACATACAATACACAATTTAGCATAAATCAAAACATGATTTATCAGAAAATGCTCTAAAAATAATATAGGTTTTTGTTTCCATGATTTTTTCACCTAATCATGTTTACTCGTGTTGTTTGAGTGTTTAATATGCAGGAGAGGTTGATGGTGTGACGGGTGTGGGAGTGGTTCACGGTAGTAAATTATTCCGCATAAATATAATACACATCATGATAAAAATTTGCTTAAAACTTCCTTAAACCGGACGGACGACGACCTCGAAAAGTGGTTATCAAAAGCAGTAGTGTACCAGACTTAAATTTATGGGGAGGGGGGCGAACCGAAATCTACTAAAAGAAGACCTTAATTGAGCTCAAAATTCTTTTAGATTTTAAACGAAGTTAAAAAGCTAGTGATTTTACAATGATGTTTATTTTTTTTTTCTGTGTACAATTTTTCGTATGAAAATACTTGTCCAGAAGTTTCGATCAATAACTTTTTGAAACCGGATTTGTCTCTAGATTGTATTTTAAAGAGGTCATTTTTTGAATTTCTCAATTCTTCAATTTTTCTTTTTGGAAAAAACTACCCAAAATTTGACACAAACGACTCGGAAACCATCATTTTTTGATAAGAATTTTATGAAAATTTAAACATAAGTAGAAAATCATATAAGAAAGATTTTGAAAATGTGAAAAAAAATTTTGGATATTTTTCTAACATTTTTTTTTTTTCATTTATTTTTCATATTATTAACTTCCCTCGTTCAGAATCGTTTTATCGAAGAAATGATTTATCGTTTCTTTAAAATTCAATCCCACCCGTCGTGCGAAGAACACCCATCGTGCGAAGTATGTCCGGTTTTTTTTTTCTATGATTTACATAATGTGATCACGTTTTACCGAATTCAAGTGTTGTGTTACCAAAAAAACGTTTACTTCTAAAATAACTTTACTAATATAAATTTATATAATTTATTAATACATAACAAGTGTATAAATACGTTTAACGATGGTCTATATAAATTGGTAATAATTTGAAATATATTTATTATGTAATATGTCTTATTATATATAAATATGCTCTAAAAATGTAGAATATACAAATATAATATTTATGAAATATACATATATATACATATGTATATTTCATTAATATATATATATTAATTTATACATAAAAATATCTATCTGTCTGACATTGTAATAAAAAACCATTACTGAAAAATAAGTTAGCAGACGAAAACATGTATTACGAGTGTAAGGGGAAAAACAACTGCACATTTTTAAAATAGTAATTTTTTCAAAACAGCAATAATTATAATTATCACACAATTATTGTTATACACTATTCGGTCCTTCATATCTGCTACTTTAACACATGCGTAATTACTGTAATACGTTAATAATCGTAATGTAATATTGTCTACATCGAGTCTAGGATAATTTTCATCAATATTCTTAGTAGAACTTCTGTTTGATGTCAAAGTCAAGTTTTATGACAAGGGAAAACTCCAAAGATTATATTCAGATCTACATCAATTTTGGGTATGTATAAAAAGTTTTGATTATCCCAGTTACATACTATTACTATCTGATTAAACAAATTAAAATAAATATATCTATATGGTATTAAGTTGTTCATAAAACATAATGTTGTCATTTTTTTTTTTTTTTTTTTATCGTTTTTACGGTTTAATGTAAAAGGTACTTTTTGGAAAATAATTTCGGCAGTAGTTGGACATTATTTGAGAAAATACCGTGTGTCATTTAAATAAATCATTGTATATATCATTTGTGATATTTGATAGTAAATTATTTATTGTATCTTATATTTGTAGATGTCAAACATTGTCAGACACGGAGAAAAATATTTCATTCGAACAGGATTTTTTCGAATTTCATAATTCAGTGAGTTATACTATAACAAATAAAAGTGTACAATATTTAGTTGTATCTACACTGATCTGTTAATTTGCGTCAAGCTACATACATTTAAACACAATGACCTGTTTGGCAGTTATCGTTTTTTCGTGTATTCTCTTTATGATTAAAATACAAACGGTTTACACCGGCTCCAATAACGACAATGTTGGCATCAATGTCGGCACCGTCAGAAAATCGTTCGTGAATTTCGACCAGTTAAACACGTTGATACAACGTTCCAAGGTTATATTCATAAGGGGAAATAAAATCGATTTGGAAGAATGGTTGTCGGATATTGGAAACAAAATCAACGTTAAGAATGACAGTCATTTAACAACAGCATACACGTTTATAAAATGTGAATGCGCTGATTACCTTAAGACTTTGATGCAGATTGTATATTTTTTCTTTAGAAATTGTATGCCTCGTAAGAAAAAAGTCGAGAAAGAAGTTTTCGTGATGAGCTGTTCGCACGGAATGAACTTATTACTAAAACTCGACATACCAATATCGCGAGCTATGTATGTGTTATTTGAAATAACCAATAGACACCGAAATCTTAAATCGCACGAACGGCGTTTTTTGAAAACTCTGTTAATGGCGTTTATGTACATCAGTAGTTTCAAAGACTCCGGACATCAGACCAAAGACATGGAATACATAAAGAGTCAATTTTACAATCAAAAAGCTGATATCAATCAAGAAGTGGAAAGCAAGGATACGCGACGCATGATATTGCAAATCATGAATCTCATTCAAAGATTCATTATCGAATTTTGTAATTACAACTCGAAAAACTTTCATGAAGACATACTTCAACCGGACGGGATTCGTGACATAACAAATGGCGACTCCATATTGAACGGTTTAAACGATTTCCTCGAAAGAATTGTTTTGTTCGACGCCAAGTCGCCGTACTCGCCGATAATTATGGATGACATTCGGTTTCGGAGTTGTGTGACTAACAACGGTATGTCTGATACGGTGTACGATAGGTTTTGTTTGTGGTTTATACAAAATTCTTCCGTACTGATTCAGGAAAAGGACGAGGATGACGTCGATAAATCTAAATTACAAGTCGTCCGTCAGTTGTTCACCGAAGTCGAGCACCGGTACGACTTCGAGTCTATCAGAACGTATATACTTACCGTTTACAAAGTCCTTTGGAAACGGATCCTGCAAGTGACGGCGGCGCGCTGGAAGAGCGTCAGGGTGCCGCCGGACATGGATCACGGCGAAGAGGTAATATCGAAACTGAAATCAATGGGTTGCCCGGCCGAAGTGATCGACCATTTCGAGTTCGTGTTTAAAGTGCAAAATTACAGGACAAGCCGTCGAATTTCGTTCGGGAACGTCCGAGATATCGGCAAAACCGAACTGGGAGCAGACCGCATTGTGGACGTGCGGTTCCACGCGGACAACACACCGTCGGCAAAATCTCTATCACTGACCGAGGTGATAAACGTGATACTGAGCGATGAGTTAAAGAAATTTTGGTGGATACTCGGTGTGCTCGACAACGAATCGGAACCGTATTCCGCACGGTCCGTTGCGGTGTACGATTATTCGTTGGATTTGAACTTGAAATACGTGGATTATCCTACGGATTTAGAGCAAATCAGATGCGACGGACTGTTCGACATTTACTTCAATTTCTTCATACTTCAGTCCATGTACGATGAATGTTTATCGAAACAAGGACCAAAGACCCAATGCTATATGAAAATTCGCGGTCGTTACGATTTGTTTTTGAGTATGTTGCACAGGAAATACAGGGAATGGGAAACCATCGACTTTTTACGAGGCGACAACGACCTACGAAATATCGTGTTGGCCGCTATTATCCATTTGAACAACGCGTTCGACACGAACGGCGTGAACGCGATCGATATCGATAATGATTTGTGTCCGGCAAAACAAGAGCGATTGAAACGGAGAGCAGACATCATTTTGAATTTGCTGGACCACTACCGAATTCGTAACTGCTCGGACAAAATAGTTCACGAGGAAGTTTACAATTACGTGCGCGGACGAAACAAAAAAATACGACCCCTGAAATATGTCTATGAAAGTCCGCTCGATTCCATTGTAAACGGTTTAAGAGCGATTGGTAGAGTGTTGAAGGGTCGTCCTAGAACGGTGAAAATGGCGGGTACCCGTAAATCCGATGACGAGAAAATCCAGGACGGTGGTAAAAGGGGCTTTTATTCGATCGAACAGTTGACCGGGAAAAGCATTACGAACGAGATCGCATCGTTGTCGGAAAAAATACGTTTCAACTGGCGCGGCGAAAGTATGTGTGTTCGCGACATACAAATCGACATCGCCCAAAACATGTTGAACGTGTACGACCTCGTTGAGTTTCAGAGTTTGCTCGTCCGATGGGCGATTTATGTGTATTACAGTTTTTGGTTCATCACAAATAATGAAATATACAATTCTAATCACGACGTAACATCTGATCCGACCGCCACCGGGACAAATTATGTCGCGGCTCTTAAACACAATCTGCAGGTTAACGCGCAAGTATATCCGTTTCAAAACTGTTACCTGTATAAAAAACACGCTAAAATTTGTAATGATAATATTTTTTTTTTAAATATTTTGTGTAAAAATAATCCGAAATGTCACTGGAGTAGTGTGTTAGAGGCGGCAAATATGGAAGTACTAAGCCCTGTGGCTAAATTACTGGGAATGGTTGATGTAAATATATCAGATATTAATAATACTCAATTTTTTTTTAGGAATAACGGTGACCCGTCGTCGGTTACATTTTTTTCGAAAACACATTTGTTCTTAAATAGTATTTTGTCAATATCGCAAAAACAATTTATATTTTTGGACCTCAATGGAAAATAATATTTGGGCTTACAAATCTTCATTTTTATTGATACGTAAACCGATTTAATAGTATTATTAGTATTTAAATTAATTTTTAAATCATTTATAAATTCGAATTCTATCACTAAACATTCGGTTTAGTAATCCACTTTAATGATTTTCATATTTGTAAAGATTCCAGTGAGCATTCGTAGTATTATATTATCATAAATTCCTATAAAATAATTATTTATGTTAGTTAATTTATTCTACATTATATTGTGTAACTGCACTATTTATATTTATTAAAATTTACTAAACTTATGTACCTATGTATCTGTATACAAATGTGTCACTTATTATGAAAACCTTTGCACCTTAAGTTATTTCATAGCTCTTAGTATGTTCAAAGAAAAAAATAATGTTAATTATTCAGCATTAGATACTGCTATTCATTATTATAATATCATATAATATTTACCCAACCATTTCTATATTATTGTAGTAATATAAAATTTTTGAAAGTATAGAAATACTAATTATAAAAGTAAGTACTTGTAAGAAAACTTTATTAATTGTTAAGACATTAAAGTTGTACACTAATTAAATGAACATTTTTTTAGTTAATATTTTAATAGTTAATAAATATGTTATTTAATTTAATCAAACATGTAGCTGCATATTAATTATTATTATATTGTAATTTTACTCAATATAATTTATAATGAAATTCTGATTTTACATTATCAAGTATGAAGTAATATTTTATTTGATTTTTATAAATTATATATTTAGATTATTTCCTTCCGTACCTAAATGGTTACATAATTACCTACTCTCAATTGCCGCATTTTTTTAGGAATTCAACCATATTATATTTTTTTGTTTTTAATATACAACTCAGATTTTTATACTTATTTTTTTTCCTTTCTTACCAGCGCACTGGCGAGGGATTATGAGCTATTTATATAGTTCATAAATTTATTTTTCAAATATACAGTGGAGTAAACAAGACAATTTTTCCCAAACATCGAATAATCGGCCAACACTATTATTTAATAAACAATTAATCCATGTCCGTAACACTATAATCGTGTAAATGATCAATTTTTTGTAATTTATGTAACGTAATAATAAGCAAAATAAATGTGCCAATAATCGGATTATCTCTGTTATAGTTTTAATTTCAAACAGTTGTAAAAAATTATTCATAGATAATATTTCAAATAACTATAAAATATTAATATCAAAATAAAATAATACTAAACTGCTTTTATTATCCTAAATTAATATTAATGCACTAAGTACTGTGTACTATTGTTTATCGTGTCACCTCTGGCCAGGCATGGTTGAAAAAATTAAAAAGTAAATAGTATTTTTCATTTTTTTTTTTTTTTTTTGTCGACCGAGGTTCTTAAATCGAGAAAATTACTTTTAAATAGTATACCGAGAATATGGGGCAAATTCCTCGTTAGGTTTAGAACATTATATAAAGTAAATTTTCGTCATTTCGTATCAAAATAATATTATTACAAATAATTCACTATTGGAAATAAATAAATTCCATATTCACGTATATTTATTACACATTGAATATACTTAAAAGTAATTTACATGAAAATGTTTCTATGCCTGACATTGTATCATAAAGCTATGACTGAAAAATAATTTTTCTTCCACACGCCTTTATTATGAGCGCAAGGCGGTAAAACAACTGTAAAATTTTAAATAAGAATCATTTCAAAACAGCGACAATTATAATAACTACACAGCTGTTGTACATTTTTCCGATCCTAATATCTGTTACTGTAACATTTGCGTAATTACTGTATTAAGTTAATAATCGTAATGTAACATTGTCTGCATAAAAACAAGATTAGTTGTTATCAATATTCTTCGAAGAATATCTGTTTCACGCCATTGTCAATTTTTATACAAGAAAGAAACTCCTTATCTTATACAGTTGTGAGTTGTACATCATATTCGGGTAAGTATGTTTTCAAAATCTAAAATATTTAATCTTTTTAAAAAAATAAAAAAATTGTTTCGCTACGTTTGAAACATAGTATTTGACAAAAAACAAAGAGTTTATAGTTTTACAATGTACATTAAAAAAAAAAAAAAATGTTCAATATTTTTAAAATAAATTTTTGAGTAGAAAAACTTGCCCAAATATTTCGTCTACTATCTTATAAGATTTAAAATCAAGCAAAGAGGGGCTAAGTACAGGTTATTTTTTTGAAATCTCTATAGTTTATCAAAAATTTTGGAAGAACTACCAAAATCAGACAAAAAATGGTAAATACGCCGATAAACTTATATATTTTTCACTGAAGCTTTGCTTGCAATCATTTTATTCAGTTTTATCAACAGTTATCATGAAATTTTAACTAAAATAAATATTGAACTAAAAATTATTTTTTTGAACACAACATTTATAAATAACAAAAATTGAACATTTTGCCAATTTTAGATTCTGAACAAAGTGAAGAAGCTAGTGTTTTTACAATGATGTTTATTTTTTTTTTCTGTTAACACTTTTTCGTATATAAATACTTGTCCAAA
>JAIPRM010006079.1:7537-19346 GCA_025469315.1 Stegophylla sp. TES_Ste_2020 | reverse complement strand
GTTTTGTCTCGTTATCAGTATTCGAACAATACTGACCGTTTTTTTTTTTATATTATTAACTTCCTTCGTTCAGAATCGTTTTACTGAAGAAATGATTTATCGTTTCTTTAAAATATAATACGCCCGTCAAGAGAATACCACCCGTCGTGCGAAGTACACCAATCGTGCGAAGTATGTCCGCTTTTTCACAATGATGTTTATGTTTTCTCTATAAACACTTTTTCGTATAGAAATACTGGTCGGAAAATCTCTACCAGCAACTTTTTGAAACCGTATTTGCCACTAGTTAGTATTTTAAAGAGGTCATTTTTTGAATTTCTAAATCCTTCAATTTTTTTTTTTTTTGGAAAACTACACAAAATTTGACAAAAGAATCGGAAACCATCATTTCTTGATCCAAACTTTATAAATATTTAAACATACATAGATAATAATAATATGAAAAATCTTTTGGTGCAATTTAAAGAAGTTAATAATATAAAAAACAATAATAGTTGTCACTTTCAACACACACACCAAGAGTATCTGACCCGAAAAGCGAAGAATATCCATGGTGCGAAGTATGTCCGGCTTTCTTGTCTATACTTTATTTTACTTTATTTATTTTTAATCTAATATATAAAAAAAAAAAAAAAATTAAACGAGAAAAAAAATTCAGAAAAATGTCTAACATTTTTTTCTTGCGTCAAAATGTTTCTCATATTATTGTCTATCTAAGTTTAAATTTTCGTAAAGTTTGGATCAAAAAATGATGGCTTCCGAGTTTTTTTTGTCAAATTTTGGGTAGTTTAAAAAAAAAAAAAAATTGAAGAATTGAGAAATTTAAAGAATGACCTCTCTAAAGTACCAACTATGGAGGCAAATCCCGTTCAAAAAGTTACTGATCGAAACTTTTAGCCAAGTAGATCTGTTTTTATTTTTATTTTACAGTAAGTATTTTAATAAAATAACACATTCCTCGAAAATCATAAAATATGATGGGATTGAATTAATATAATGACAATCATTTTGTAAAATGTAAACCGATCATCAATCAAGGTAAACATGAAAATTTACATAGCATAGAATTACCAAACTAGATGCATATTAGATGATTTATAATATGTAGTTCACTTTATTCTTATGCACATTATATTATGTTTTCGAGTTCGAATTACTTTTATTACGAGAATACTATAGACGGCAGTTTATAAAATATTATATTTTTTTACAATTTTTTTGGAAAGAAGAAAAAAATTGATTGAAACAATTTCATATTTGATTATTATATTTGAAAATAATATTTTATTCATGTGATTTACGAACATAGAAACATGAAAATAAATAATTTTGTATTTTTCAAAACCTTTGAAGTTGATTAAATGTTGTCAAACATTTTTAGTAGTATTTAATTAAATAATTTTTAAAACTGTGTCCTTATGTATTATGATTTATTACTCAGTTGAAGTCTGGAGCCAAGATGTTATACACATGTATAATCCCCATCTCATTTTAATTTAATCGAATTTCATAATGAATGCCTATCGAAGGCTGTTAAGTGCTACTAGGAAGAAAAATATCATAGAAAATATTCTATCCAAATGGCTTACTTAATGTGCTTACATCCATTTTCAGTACCTATCTAGTTCGAAGCGATCAGGGCAGCGGTCGTCCGTTGGGTTTTACTTTGGTTTTTCAATTTTTAATTTTTGTAGTTATGAATGTTAATTGAACAAATTTATGGTGCTTAAAAAAGTAGCTTCATATTTCAAAAGTGTTGTGAAAAAAATTGGTTTAGAACTTTTGCTTCCATTACTAAGAAGGTTTACGCTTGGTACGCTCGTTTACACCGGTAAATTAGCGATTTTCCAAAAAATACAACTTCAAAATACAAAGTTATAAATTTAGCACTAATTGGTGTTTTTAAAATCGAAATTTAGAAGGAAAATCAAATTTTTTTCTTCTTAATATTTTTAGCGTTATAACAATTATATGGTTATGATTCAGGAGTCGATATTATTATTATATTCAGTGGTTATTGTATTTCAGGTCAATATCATATGAGTTAGTAAAGTACAAGGACACACAATAAAATTTCGTTTTAATAATTTTTATACATCTTAAGAAGTATAACCTATTTTTTGTATACAACATATCAAGATGACCTATCTATCTCACTAATGTATTGAGAAATCACAATATTCTACAGTAGGTTATAATAACCATCAAATGTATATTATAATTCTAGAAATAAATATCGATTAATGAAAATTTTTATTGCTGTGTTTATGTTGATTAGTATTTGAATCAATGAACACTTGTTACACGTGGATTGACCTAGACGTGAAGAAAATGTAGATGATTAACATAGTTACTCACTTTATAATTAATATAGTGATGTCAAGTAATATTAACCTTGAAGAGACTATAGTTTTATTTTAAATATAAAACTGAGATACGTAAATGGACAGAAAGATTATTTTAAGACTGTTGTCTAAGTCTTTTTACTGCTACCAACAGCGCTAATAGAAAACCGCATTGTTAAACTAATTGCCTGCAGGAAATTATTAAAAATGTTAAGTTAAAATTAATTAAAATAAATCTACTTGGATGAATTAACTTAATGGATTTATTACTAATAATTAAAATATTATCGAGTGGTAAATTATGTAAAAAGAAGATTTAGGGAGATTTTGAAAACTTGAATGCAACATTTAATTCAACTCATTAGCAGAATTCCATAAAATTTCAGGATCAAAAATGACGTCAGTTATACAGGGCTGATACTAGAAATATTTTACACGTGCATAAAATTAATTTTTTTATTTAAAATTTAAAATACTTTGAGTAAACTGCGTATAAAAATAACAATTTCCTACTTTGATACAATTTTTATAGTTTACCAATATTATTATAAGTATTTATGATAAATCTAAGCGACACGCGACGCTGGAACAATGGTATACAAACTACTACTAATGTGAATTTGTTAATAAATTTTTCTTCGTCAGTAAAATCATCTTTTTCAATTTGTAATAAAGCTAAACAACATAGACGTGTTGTTGTCTTAATATAAGTTTTTAGATGAAGAAAGCTTGAAAAACTTCTTTTACATGACACTATACTGGTGGGAACGGTAAAAAATATTTTTAAAATTGTAAGTACCAAAAGGAATCCAGATTTTACTTCACCGTTTGTTATAATTCTGAGTGGAGCAAAGTGTATCGTAGCGTAGTGTTTTTACAATATTTATTACTTCTTTTTCTTTTTTTTTAATTGAATCACTTTTTTATACAGAAACACTCACCCAAAAGTTTCTTGTACTGCAAAATATGCTGTAAACGAGATTTTCGTGAAATCGAAGTTGGTTATTTAGCCATCTAAACTCCAAAACTTATAGGACTAGAAACTTTAAATTTTCACCCATTGTCAACAATAAACAATAGTGTATTACAGACGGCAGAATATATACCGTGTATTCACCAATTTAGGGAACACTGAATTTCTAGGACGGATTATGTTGGAAAAATTTTTTTTTCACAAGCTAGTGGTATATAAATACACATTTTCATATAAATTTCAAATTTTTAACCTTCTCGGTAAGCGCATGTGCAATGCAACAAATTTTTTTTAATAGCAACCTGTATTTTTGAAACCAAATTCGGATAAACTGATTTTTTTAAGACTTATGACCAATTAACTATGGCCCTAAAACCAAAATTGACTGAATGAGAGTCATTTAAAATTTAATAAATAATACATTTTTACAATTCATTATAAAATGCATAAAACTATTTATAATTATTTATCATTGGTTACTTTTTGAATATTTTTAATATTATATTCACGTCCTCACTCACATAAATGACGTTTAATGAACCTAAAAAAATCTCGTAAATCCCAAGACATTTTTTTTATAACCGTTTAAAGTTAGAATTAGTATGAAACTATTTTTCTTTTAATATGTTACTTGTTCCAGTTATTTTAGGATATTTAGTCGCAAACTTTCTATTAAAACGGTTAAAATCAAATTTTAATAGTAATATGAGTTATAGAACACAATGTTCTGTGAAAATATAAAATTATTATTTATTGTTTTGGTAGTACATACAGAGATGTGCATCTTGTCCGCAATTTGATGTTGTATAAACAACAATAATTAGAGCCTATAAAATATGCCACAAATTTGGATCATATTTTTTAATCCTGCCGATTGTTTGGTGTCCATTTACAAGACCAAATGTGTAACATTCACGATTCTAGTTAATTAATCACACCTTTAAAGTATCATAAGATTTTGTTCCAGTTGCAAAAGTATATCTTTGCACTCAATACATAATTACAGGGGATGCAAGTGCACCATCGTACACACCCGTAATTACGCCTATGATTCAACTGAAATTATATTCTAGGTCTAGAATTTAGGATTTCAGTAATTAGTCAAATTTTGTAAATAAGAGTATTTTTTAAAGAAGGCTAATCATAATAAATAATTGATTTCTTAAAATACAATAATTTGTCATGAAAATCTTGATATAATGACATATTTCCACACGAATTAACACATGATTATTTTTACAAAATTAAAATATAATAATTTATTATAAAATTATGGTTCAACGTTAATATTATTTCATGAATAATAGAATAAAATCATATGCATACGCATATTTTAAATTTATGAAATTATTAGTGTTTTGAAGTATTTTCCAATTTGTTACTCATGACGAAAGTTCAAATGCTATTGTATTAGCGTTACGTCATTTAAAATATATGTTACAAATAAATTTTCACCATGTTTCAACCACATATATAATGAATTTATAAAAAGTGTAGCTAAAAAGATTAGTATTTTTTGTAATCAATATAAAACTAGGCAAACATTTTATGCAGGTATGTAACTACTATTATTATCCTGTTTATTCATTAAAATGGTAAAATAATATGTTGGTACAACACTTACTGAAATCCAGTAAGAATATTGAGAAGTGTCGATTTTCCGGCACCAGATGGACCCATGATTACAGTTAATTCACCACAATTAAAGCGTCCAGATACGCCTTTCAGTACTTGTTTTGTTTCTAAAAAAAATATATATATATATTATATGTATATTTAATTAAATAACGATTCTATTCTTAATGTATATATTTAGTTAGGATCTAATTTTAAGATTTTTTTTTTTCAATTTATCAGTAGTTCATAGAAATAAAGCGAAAAATGGCGAAATGTGAAATATGTTTGTGTATCTATGTATATTGGTGTGCTCGGAAACGATTTTCAATGAAATCGAATGAAGTATACGATTATTGTACGTCGAAGTGTACAATGCGAGATGACTGACGGGAACAATAAAAATACTAAAAATACCAATGAAACCGATTACTTAATACCTTTACTGTTTGTAGATTTTAGAGGTAAACATATTAATTATAAGCTGATATCTTTTTGGCCAGAAAGAATGTTCTAAAAGTTTGTATAGAAAAACATTGACTCATAAATATGTTTTTACAGGGAACTATTTTTTAGCAGACAAAATACAATACAATTAAAAAATAATTCGATTACACATCATATCGATTAAGTTTTTCGTTGTAATTGCAACGATATTTATTCTTTTCCAAAGTAGCCAAAGATTGTCACACATTTACTATGGCTGTCTGTCATGGTAACTTTTCCGTAACACGAAATCGGTTAGGAAAAAGGAATGTCGTGTCTAGCCTAAAAAATATTTTTTTTTATAAGACGATTAGGTAAATAAAAGATAGTGAATTTCCTGAAGAATCTAGAGATTAAAACGTATTTTCAGTTTTTATGAAAAATAGATTTTAGACATGCACTATAAAAATGTTTACCCACTCCCCTGATTGGTTAATTTACAAAAAAATGTAATACTAGTAAACCAGTCAGTTATTACGTGAATGTATATTGTTTTAAATTAAAATTGCTTTTTTTTTTTTTTGGTTTGAAATAAAAGGTTCGAATCAATTAGAGTACAATTGGTATAAGAAGAGAGGGTTAATTTTTTAATACTACTTCAAAATTATATTGTATTCTTTTGAAATAATCGCTTTCTCATAAAACTAGTCTAACTCAAAACGGTTTTCATAATTTGAAATACTTTTTAAGGGTATTTGGAAAATACTAATCTGGTGATGTAATTTCCTATATCTCGGAGAAATAAATCAATTGAGAAAATTTTTTGAAAAACAATAAAATTGACTAAGAAAGAAATCCTGGTTCATAAACTATTTATTGATTTTAATCACGACTGGAAGAACGACCTAGGCAGCACTGGATTATTTCAGCTAATTGTGTACTTATCATTTGTGATGCCAATTACTTAACTTATCAGTTATCATAAAATGAACATATTAATATAAAAACATAGATTTAGGGAGAATTCTAGTCTCTTTGTATCTATTATCTAATAAACGATCAGATTCAATTGACTTAAAATTTTAAATTAATTTATAAAAATATAAACAAATATTACTAATAAGTAGCATTTTCATTTTTAAAAATTATTTTGATACGTAATGACGTAAAATCGTGTTAGTATTTGCTAGTCGCATTTTAATATAATATATAAAATTAAATAAAAGTTACTGGAAGTATAAATAATTGTAGACATTAAATTCGGTCTCGGGCAACATATTAAAAATTAATGTCAATGACCAATGTTTATGATTTATGACAAAATTACTAAGCACGCTTTATAATTTCAAGTATTAACTTATAATATACAAGGTCATCAACAGATTTAAAATTCATAACGGCGCATGCACGGAAATAGGAGGGGTTTATTTATCCCTTTTAAAATTGGATCTTTCGTCCAATAATTCGATAAAATTATCCGTGTTCCTACTTATAATATGCAAATACTACTTTTATGTGTATTGTATATATATAATTTATTACATAAAAAAAATATTCATGAAAAAAAAACCGCTTATGACACCGTTAATGTATATGATATTTTTTCGTTGGATTACATTTGGGTTATAATAGAATTAGCCATCCATCGTGTCCCTAATTACAATTTGTTTAAATTCGTTATATAACTTTTTGTAAATATCTTTATGAACTTGCTGAACAGCAAATAAATTACATTCTAAATAACAAATTCAAATGAATATTTACTAACTAGAGGCACCTTGATTGTGGCAATTAAATTATGTGAGTCTCGTCTATTGAAAATACGGTATAATAATGTACCGTGAATGAAAATATAGTTCACATTTTGGTTAACTGGGTGACCATGTAACACTAATTTATTGCAGATGTCTTCACTGACTTGAGTATATTTATTATGATTTTGTAGTCAATGGTGGGGTTAGTCAGGTTTTTTGCGTCGACATATATCGAGGTACCTGTTTAATTAGGTAGTAATTATATTATACTTTAAAATTTTAATATTTCAGGATATAAATAAATGAATAAATTATTATTTGTATTCTTTTCTCAAACAATACAAATAATAATTTGAATGAGAGTTCAATGAAAATAACTTGAATAATGCGCTTATCTACGTAATTATACACGTAGGTAAAATAAAAAATATTAAGTAAGTAATTCAAAATAGTTATTTTTTAGAAAAATATCATTTTCATAGTTTATAAAATTGTTTAGTTATAAAAACCACAGTAGTTGATAAAAATACTAGTTTCTTCACTTCGTTCAGAATTTAAAATTGAATTCATTAATAATTAAATACATCATCTTGATCAAAATTTAAAATATGTGTGCGAATTCAAATAAGTATATTATTTTTTATATTACTATAATAGATTTTTTATTGAATGAGAAAATACTGAGGGTAAATAATGAATAATTATTTTTTATAAAATCAAATAATTTCACAAAATATCAAAATTAGTAGGTACCTAAGATATATGTTGAGATGTAATTTTGAAACTTGTACTTTTTAAAATTTCCGGATCTATTTTAAACCATGTTATAGAATAGTAGAACTACTTTTATAGTAATCTTGTTCTTCGTCACGCCTTCGATATTATTCTTATTTTTTTTTTATGTTTTTAAGTAATAAATAATAATAATATGTTAAAACGTTGACCAAATATTATTATGTTTTGAACACGAAGTGATATTGCAATATTTTTATTGTAAAAAAAAATAAATAATTTTATGTAGGGTTATGATAAGAACAAAAAAAATATAGCTTTTTTGAATTTTGTTATTCGCAAAATGATTTTCATTTTATACAATAAAATCTATTATTTAGATAAATAAGTAATTTAATTTTTAATAATTTTTTTAATTTTTAAATTGAATTCCAACGTAAACTCTAGCTATAAATTACTATTAAAAATTATATATTTCACAAATAATTTTATTTGGAGATGTTATTTATTTAAATAACATCATATTAATTATTTATTGATATATTTTTAAATATTGGTAATAATGAGTATATATTTTTAAGTAAAACTATAAGATAAAATTTCTCTACTTAATATTTATTTAATGTTTAAGACAACAAAATATACGACATAATTACACGTGTGAATACTACAAATATCTTTCTGCAATGTAATTGTTACGGAAATACTGTACACTGTGATGGACTTGGATATAACTAAACAGAACCGGAAGGAAACTTAAGTCAATATTAATTCGTTTTCTCTTTTAACTAACAACTAACAGCCTACATCTAGTTCGTCATAGTATATTATTATATAGGTAGGTACTATGTACTTTGAATTAACAAAAAAAAAAAAAAAAAAAAAGGAAGACGAATTTGATGGTTAAAAACGTAGGTACTACTTATGATCAAACGAATCACTTATAGATTTAAAATAAAGAAGTACATAGATGTGTTTTTGATGTAATCAGTAAATTTCGATATCTGTTTGATATAACATAACTTGGAAAATTGTATAAATAACTAGACGTAATTCATATGTATATAATCGAAAAGAATACTATTCTACTCAATACAGTTTTTAAAATAAAACAGAAAATGATGAGAACTAATAAATAGAATTCATTTGATTTTGCATTTAAATTTTAACTAACTATATTAATTAAAACATGTATTGTCCGCTGTCTTAGCAATGTACAATAGCAACGTACAATTTACGTTCAGCAGAATTAATTTTGAGTTGTTAGTTTGAATTTTAGAGTAAAGTGATCTATTATCAAACATAAAAATCAAAAATATATTAGATGTGGCTAAAGGTAGGATTTTTTATGATAATTTATTTTATAAGAATGTTATGACATATGAGCACTTTAAATTGTTACATTATACATGTTTAAACACGTTTAAAAATTAAATTTCCGTAAAAAGCCCAACGTACAACCATGTTCTTATAACAACACAAAATGAGTTTCGCTGAACATAAATTCGTTATGTTGTGCATCGGTAAGACAGAGACAACACATGCAGGTGTAGCGTTCTCTTAATGTTCAAGTAAAATCTTGTACAGAACACAATTTAAAATCTTGAATTTACAAATCGCAATAAGAACAATGAACAAAATTAAAAATCAAAATTATTAAAATATAATAACGTTTAAGTAAACAATGTTGCTGGATTTGTAAATCGAATTATTTTAGTAAGATGATATAGTACTCGCAACCACATTATGTAGTATGCTCGTAATATTTTATTATCGTCTTAGCTAGGTCTTATCTAACATTAAAGTAAAAATTATTGTTGAACGTTAAAATGATTAAAAGAATTATTCGGTAGGTCGGTCGTCGCTGTACCATACAACCATGTACCACTCATAAGTAGGTCAATGCTAACCAAGGTTACGAATATTTATGTAACACAACCAGACACACACTACAGTAATATTATATACATTCACTCTATTTATTTACCTTTGTGCAATGTCCCGACGCTTACGGAGAACTGGACGTCCGTAAATGTAATATCGATCGGATTGTTCTTGGGGAGGTGCATGAGCACCATTCGAGAGGCGGATCCCATTTTTGAAATCCGAATCGGCGTTCAGTGTCTGCAGTTTTTTTGCCAGATGGAAATTAGTGAAAAAAATTCTCTTTAACGGCGTCTCCTCATATAAAAGGCAACGTATCATTCATTATAAGATTGTGTCATACATTTAGTGTATGTCAATGCTGTTCGAACATTTATGTTTTTCACCAAAGCAGTTTTATGGCGAGCGAACAATTGGCCACCTGTGAACAAAACAATGTGTCATATTAAAAAAAAGAATATTAACGACTGTTTGTGCGTTTAGATTGAGTAAAGAAGTGACCTGTTGTTGAAATTATCTTTATATTTTAATAACACGCAGAGTGAGAAGTTCCTATAGCCTAAAACTTTTTCGAGGAACGATCAATGAATTTCGTTAACAATTCACGTGTAAACCAAAAATCAAATGTAAGTCTTCATTGAGTAGGTCATGTGCACAACGAGAATTTGTTAAAACACGGGTATTTAAATCCGAACAATGCTAAAAGAAATGAGAGAATGGTTTCTGTAGTTCCAGACTACGGCATATGCAAATAATAATAAAATAATAGAAATTTCAAGGATCGTTATTTATGGTTAAACATGCGAAACATTTTATGGTTCGTATAAAATTATATAATGACTTTAAGATATTATACATTGTATGCATAATATAAAGAGTGTTCACGATCAAGATAATGCAATTTTACGTTTATAATACATAGATGCAGTTATATATCAGTCATAGATATTTAGTATAAACAAGGACAGATAAATAGATTAAGATATTTCATTAAGATTTTATGTATAATTATTATGTACACTTGATGAATCTTCTCTATTTTTTGGTGATGCATATTATTCGGCTGTAAAAATACCACTCAGCCAATTTCGTAATTATATCAATTAACTCAATACAAATTAGTACATAATTAATTTAGACAGGTACACATAGGGCATTTACACTAATATATAATTGAATGAATTGATTAGGCGGGAAATAGTTAATATTAATGACAAGAACGAATTAAATTAAAATAATAATTGCAAATTAGATATTTTGATTATAATTTATTCTTATTTTAGATTCTGAATGAAGTAAAGAAGCTAGTATTTTTACAATGATGTTAATTTTTTTTATTTTTTTTTCTGTATACATTTTTTCGTATGGATTTACTTGTCCAAAAGTCTTGATCAGCAACTTTTTGAAATTAGATTCGTCACTAATTCGTACTTTAAAGAGGTCATTTTTTGAATTTCTCAATTATTAATTTTTTTTGGGGACAAACTACATAAAATTTGTTAAAAAAAGACTCAGAAACCAACATTTTTCAATTTTTTTTTTTTAACAATTCAATTTTTCAAACTTTTTTTTTTTTTTATTTGAATAAACCCTCGGCAGCTATGGCCATTGGGTGGTATTTATACATTTATACAAAAAAAAAAAAACTTTTATACATTTATACAAAAAACAAATAAAAATTATTGCTAAATTACATGTGGTTTACTTATGGCTAATTGATACGGGTTAATTTAAAGTATATATTTAACATAATGTGATTTGGGATTAAGGTGTTGTGATTATATTTTGTTTGTCAGTTTTGCTGTTGTGATAAATTTGATTGTGTTGGATAGTGCGTTGGGGTCCTGGTTGAGGGCTTCAGCGAGTGACTCAGGGAGGTTTGAATTTTTCCGGTCTATGTTGTATGTGCGGCATTCGGTGAATATATGTTTAATATCGATGCGCACTCCGCATGCGGTGCATATTGGTGCTTCTTCTTTGGACATCAGGTAACTGTGTGTTAATTTTGTGTGGCCGATTCTTAGTCTGGTAATAATGACTTCGAACTTTCTGGACAGTTCAATGGGGAAAGGCCAGTGATA
>JAIPRM010006078.1:0-19347 GCA_025469315.1 Stegophylla sp. TES_Ste_2020 | reverse complement strand
AGAATTGAGAAATTCAAAAAATGATCTCTTTAAAGTACAATCTAGAGGCAAATCCGGTTTCAAAAAGTTATTGATCGAAACTTTTGGACAAGTATTTCTATACAAAAAGTTGTACACAGAAAAAAAAAGAATAAACATCAATGTAAAAACACTAGCTTCTTCACTTCATTCAGAATCTAAAAAAGAAATTATGAATCATTTCTTCAAAAATATGATTCTGAACGATGTTAATAATATAAAGAACAATAATAGTCGTCATTTTCAACACAACCACCAACAGTATCTAACCCGAAGAGTATAGAATACCCGTATACTACGGCCGTAGAGTGAATTATGCCCGGATTTCTTGTTTATGATCTACCTTACTTTGTTTCACTATTTTTCATCCAATAAATAAAGAAAGAGGGAAAAAATTAATGAGAAAAAAAAAAAGAGTTAGAAAAAAATGTCCATATTTTTTTTCACGTTTTAAAAATTTTCTTGCGCCAAAATATTTCTCATATAATTATTCATGTATGTTTAATTTTTTATAGAGTTTGGGACAAAAAATCATGGTTTCCGAGACTTTTTTTTCAAATTTTTGAATAGTTTTTCCAAAAAACAAAAAAAAAAAAAAAAATGAGGAATTGAGAAATTCAAAAAATGACCTCTCTAAAGTACCAACTAGAGGCAAATCGGGTTTCAAAAAATTTGCCGACCGAGACTTTTAAACAAGTATTTCCATACAAAAAAAAATGTTTACAGAATAAAAAATGAATAAACATCATTGTAAAAACATTAGCTTCTTCACGTCGTCGTTCAGAGTCTGAAATCGACAAATAATTCTACGAAGTATGCCTTTTGGGTTCCGTGAAAATTATTTGTCCCGTTTCGTTTTGTATTTATAAAAATACGGTCACCCCACTGTAAGCTAGTACACTGTGCCGGGACACACTGTTTGCACGTGACTCGGACACGATCCGGATAAGAGAGCGACTTCCTTCGCGAAAACACGGCGCCGGGGTGGGAGTGCCGGGGCGAAGGGGGTCGGAGAAGGACTTAGGACGTCCAATACCCCCTCAGCTCCGTGTGGATTTCAGCTTTCGGGCGCGCGTATCGGGCAATAATAATAATAACTCACCGTCGTCGTCGGTGGACGGACGCCAAGAAAAGTGGAAAAATGTGTATATAAAACAGCGGTCGAGCGTTAGAATAAACGCTCTGAGAATTTCGTATATAAATATATAGACACTGGTGGCGGGATATTTATGCGAGAAACAATCCACCGCAAAGGTTCGCCTGCGTAGTATCGGTGCCGGACCGAAAATAATAAATATTTGCTCGGAGCGAACAATAGGAATAACAATATTATTGTGTGTGTGTGTGTGTTTGTGTGTATACTACGGAGTGAGGATTTCGTGCGACCGACGAAAACGGTCTCGGTGCACTCACAGTCCCGCCGTAATTCATTTTCATCCTAAAATAACACCCCGACGTCGGACGCCGTTTATTTTCGACGAGATTTTATTTCGATCTTAAATCGACAGCGTTTCCGGACGCGTATGCGGTATCCTTTGTTTTTTGGTTTTTTTTTTCTGCACATTGTCCGTCTCCTTTTCCCAAACGGCTGTGGAAAAACCAAAATCGCTCTATCGCTGTGAGACACACACCTATATTGTAGGTACGCAATTATTAGGGCTGGGATTTTAATGCCCTTAAAAATCGCTAAAAATGCTCTTGAAAAAATGCAAAAATGACTTAAAAAAAACTCAAAAAATGCACTAAAAAAATGTCTTTAATATGTGTTTATAATAATAGCTTAAAATTTAAAAAATTATATGACTGGTGTGAGGTATTGTCGGGCGTCTGTATTAATTTTAATGTTTTATTTAATTGATTTAATGTTCTAGGCTTCTAGCATATCGCTATGCTAGATAAAAATTTATATAAATATAATGTGTAAGAATTAGATAAGATATTATTTCATCTATTGTTAGCGTATAAAATAAATCGCATATTACAAGTTAATAATAAAATTTTGAATTTGAATTTTAGGCCAAAAAATGACCTAAAAACCTATAAAATGCCCTAAAAAATTAGAAAAAGGACCTTAAAATCAAACATTATGGAAAAATGCAAAATAAAATTTTTTATTCTAATTGAAAAACACCTAAAACGTATTTACAACGAAACGAGCATCGTACAGAAAGCTTTGGAAAACAATACAAAGTGCATCGAAATTCCAGCCCTAGCAATTACTATACATCGCTTTGTAGATTTATTAAAAATATGGTAATTTTGCGTCATACAGTGAGAATAAATTTAAAAGTTTTCTGAAATAAACCCGTTGATCACCACAGTGACGCCATTAAAAAATAACAATAAAATATTAAATAAATGTGCACCGTCTGTTATGAATAAAACGACTTCGAAATTATTCAAAAACCATGCAAAATAAATAAAATCTACTCGACGGCTAATCATACTCAAGTTTTCAGTATTTTTTCTTTGTTTTTAGAAAAGTGTTGGGCATTTCAAAAAACTACCATTTTAATGTACCGAACGAACACAATTTTTGACTGGATAGTTTAAAAAAAATCGGACTTAATTCGTACCATAAGTATTCATCGCACTTCGGATGGGATATCGCACACTAGCAGGAATAGTGACACAAATCGTTTAAGGTTTCAAATTAAGATTATAAATCACAGTTTTTAGAAAAATTGAATTTTTCCCCAGTGAATTGTTCAAAATTATGTCATGTTATTGATTCTCTACAAAAAAAATCATATCACAAGTAAAATTAAATAACTTACTCTACTTGTTGTAAAAGTAATTTGGTAGCACTTATCTGTAATAATTTCTAATCTATTATAACATCATTGGCACTATTAGTGAAATCTGTCTAAAACAGTAAAACTGATGGCATTTTTTAAAATCATCATTATGTAAGTTTGCTGGTACACTATACGATTTAAGGTCGTCAGAAAAATGCGAAAATTTTACTTAAATCGTTTACAGAAATACTGTAATATATAGTGATGGTACCGAAAAAGATAGAAAGCACTAAAATTCAGAAAATAATTCTATAATGAGTCAAAAATTATAAAAAATTACCTAAATATTGGAAAAAAAAAAAAATGTCCCAAAAATTGTTCATAAATATTACTGATATTAGAGTAATAGAAAAATGTATAGTATAGGTAATTATTATAGCAGAAATGTGAAGCATTACTTCAGAATAATTTACTTTTTTATTAAATAATAATTTGGTACATCTGATATTTATTATAATATTCGATGAACGTGTATATAAAAGCACTTGTACTGTGACACGAAAATAGTAAATATAATAATCACGATAAAGATGCTCAAACAATAACAAAAATATAATTATTTTTCAAAATGTAAATATTTTATAAAAAATGACCGGTAATATGGAAAAATATGAAAATGATGTTAAAAACGAAAAAATTAATTTTATAGATCAAAACGCCTTAAAATGCAAAGTGAAATCGTGAAACAAATTTCTAGCTAAGATAGCAACAACAAGGGGGAAAAAAATAATAATCAACACCTTATCTCAAGTAATAATTAATAATAGGTGTAAAAGGAGACCAACTCGAGGCTCTACAATTATATCGCGGAACTTTACAGAAAAATTATGTTTAATCCATTAGAGCTATAAAATAATAATAATAATAATAATAATAATAACTTTAGATGTAATAAAAATATATCTATGTCAGGCCTTCGCTTCGATACATTATAACTGCTTTAGTCCCTAAATAATAATTATTATACTGCGAATCACTTCGTATACCGTTCGCCGATAGATTCTCGCCCGTCCGAAACCGTATCGTACATTATATTATGTTTAATGTTTATGGCCTACGTTATACCTACTCCGAGTATCGGAGACGATTTATCACCATCAAGATAAACGTAATTATACGTATATTATACGCCTGTGTGTGTATGTGTGTGGATAGATACTTGGTCTGAAATTACAGTAAAGCTTTTAAAATGCGTTTCCGGGTTCTTGTAGTTTTTTTTCCGCCTTGCGATTTTATTCCTACCCGTTATTTTTCGCTTACGCCTTCGGTGTTGTCCAATCGCAAAATGGCAACGCTATCATCGCATAAAAATCGTAACCTCACTTCTTAAAACAGTCACATCCAAGCAGGGACTGGAACCTTTATGGTTTTAACCTGAAGCGTAAGTATATTATATTTTAAATGGGAGGGGTTTAAAAATAAAATTTTTGACTGAAAGCAATTACCGAACAAGAATTTCGAAAATATTATGCAATATCAAAGTTACGTTTATTAAATAGAGGTAATATTTCGAAATTCTAACAAGTTTTTCAAACAAAATGAAAAATTATCGAAAATTTGAAAAAATTATGCAATAAAAAACGTTTTTTCTTAATAAAATTTTAGTATTATATAGTCTATAAGTACTCCAAAAATAAAGGTGCTACAAACTTAAATATTCACTAGTAAATTACATAGTACTTATCGAATTTTTGAACCAAAGAAATAATTAGAAAATTCTGAAATTATGAAAATATCTTGTTTGTAATACATTTTGAAATTCTTATAGAATTCGATAAAATACAGGATGATACAAAAAGGGTAGTCCATATATTTACAAGCTCTTTTTTACATTTTAGACGGAAAAAAAATAAAGCAAGTGATTATATAGTACTAAATATTAATAAGTATATATTTACAATTTAATCTTTAATGTTTGATACTAAAATTAGAATTTAAAGTACATTTTTGTGAACAAAGAAGTCTTTAGTTATTATTATTTCATAAACTTGCAAATTTTTTCTTGTGAAAATAGTATTTTTGTTCGATTAAGAGTTTATCAATGGGAGGGGTCTGAACGCCCAAACCACCCCCTTACCTACGCCTATGGTTTTAACGGTTTCGGTTGTGATTCAGATTCTTGAAAATTTTAAATTTCTGTTTCGGTTTGGGATTCGGTTCTTGAAAATTCAAAATTAAGGTTTGGGTTGATAACGGTTTTAAACGATTCTAACTTACTTTTTATTATTATTATTTTTTTTTTTTAAACTTAAAAAAAGTCTATTATATGCATTTGATATGGAAAAAATTAAATTAAATTATAATATATCACTAAATTATTACAATTATGATATTAAAGTTCCCTTATTAACTTCGCCCTTACCTCATCACCAATCGCATGAAAGCTGAAAATTATTTTATAATATTACCAGCCAACGACTTGTTTCAGCTAAGCAATAATGAATAAACAAAGTATTATAAATAGTTTAAAAATTACCATCTACCTTGTTATAGTTTTATGATCTGTTATTAGATATTATTCTAAATTCTAAACATTCAATTTTGGACCCACATTCTTTAATATTTCCTGATGAAATCTGAAAATTACAAGATAGGCAAATATAAACGTACGCATAATATGATGCTGTTTTCATGATGTAACACAAAAATCATGAAAACTCAATTATAGATCTATCAAACTTACACATTATAAAAATGAAATTGTAAATTTTAAATTTACATTTGCAGTTCAAAATTTTGAATAATTATTCTAGGTTTAAACCAAAATAAAAAATGTAAGAAAAATACAAATAATGTATGATATAAAATAATTAATAATTTTCTTTTAATTATTTATTACATTATGATGTCATAAGAACCGAAAAGAACTTTTAACAACCGAAAAACAAAAATTTTTTTCGAACGAGGTTTTGGTTCTTTAAAATTATAATTAAACATTACGGTTCCATGATTTTATCAAGGTTCCGATTCAAGAATGAATATTTACCAGTTCTTTTCGATTCCATTCCAGTACTTGCTTCTAAGTTCCATGTTAATTTATATTCGGATGTCATAATACGTTTAATACATAAATTACAGCAGTCCTTAAATTATTTAAAGGGTGGGGGGAAAGATAAACATTATTTGATTTCTTACGTCCTTGTTGTGTTTAGAACTATATGAAAATCATTTTCGTTGGGTCATCCTCTTCACGTGCCACAAAAGTGTTGAACATTTTTTAAATGGGGTTGTTTTGTTATTTTTTTAAAATGTTTAAAAATTTCACTGTCAACAAGAAATACATTTAGAAATTTCTCATTAATCTATTATTTCCCAAGAAAATGAATAAAATTCCAAAATTTTTATTTAGTTTTTTACTATTATTTATAAATTGTTGTAAAAGAAAGATCGTAGATTATAAATTACATTTAATTGACTGTATTATTGTAACAGTTAAATTTATGAAAATTTAAGGTAAAATATGTTTAGGTAAAAGTTTAAAAGTCTTAAATTTAATAATGCCGATTGTCTTTAAACTAACTGTTGTTAATTTAAAAAAAAAAAATACTTTTTAATTGGAAATATTTAATTGATTTATACATTAATGCACATTAATTGGACCTCACTTGTGATGTGAATATTAAATGACTTATTATATTTAACTTTTAAATAATTTAAAATACATTTTTGATACATTATGGAAATTATGATAACTCATCATTGACGTCACTGTTCAGTCTTGTCTCTTATTCAGAGTTAACATTCAATTCATAAATTTCAAAGATTCGATTTCATATTGAATGATTTTTATAAATATTTAATGGATCTTTTAATGAATCATTTTGTTTTTTTTCATGCATATTTACCAAATTTCCAATGACTTCTCATCCCTAATATATATATATATATATATATAAAATTGAAAATTCGTACACATACAATACTAATTATGGATTTTTCTTATATGTTACAGGTACGTATTTATTTCAATTCTAACCGTTTTGGATCGAATCACGAAAACGTCACAACACTCAGGGCATTGCAGCGATTTTCATAGCGACTAATAAAGTAACACATTTCTGATTTATATAGTCGCTGGATGAATCTTTCGAATAAGTATTTTACCATACAAAAAAATAAAAAATGATTTCATAATTATATTTAAAATACCAAATATACTTTGCACTACGGTTATTTCACGCTCCTCGGGTGGGATTTTGTGTTTAATATTAAAAAAAAAAAAAGCTATAAATAAGTTCTTTAACCAAAAAATTCTGAGCGGAGCTTCAGTTTATTCAAAACAATTATTTTACTCAAAAATTATAAAGTTTATTACTATTATAAAAACAAATTTATTTTTTACTCAGCAAGTTTTATATTTTCCCGTATACCGAGAACAGGAAAAAAATATTTAGATCAGCAAAAAAAGAATTAGAAAAAAAATTTAAAGACATTTTTTTCGCAATTTCAAAATTTTCATAAAAATATTTTTCTTATTATTTTTTTATCTACGTTTAAATTTTCATAGAGTTTGGATAAAAAAGAAAGTTTTAAAGCCGTGTTTGTAAAATTTTGAGTAGTTTTTCCCGAATTCGAGAATATTGAGAAATGGTCTCTTTAAAGTACTACCATTTGTAGGCAAATTCTGATTTAAAAAATTTGCCTGTCGATATTTTGGACGAGTATTCCAGCACGAAAATGTTTCAACGAAAAAAATAAAAAACAAACGAATCATGGTAAAAAGCTTCTTGACTCCACTCAGAATGTAAAACGTCAATTTACCTGTTTTTCCCTAAATATCATCACTGTACGTGACATTCGTAACCTAGCCGATGATACGTGGAGTGGGAGGTGGGGTGGGGGTGAAATAGGAAGTGATTTTGTCTGTTCTTCCCCCCCTTGTTCGTTTCCACCCCTTCATCTGTCTTGGAGATATTAGCGGCGGAATACGCGGTTTTTTACTTCTAATCGATTCCCGAGTGAAAAAGTAAGTGCGTTTTCGGATAAACCGTGACACTCGTCCGAGATGTGACTTCATTGAAAATTGCCCTCACGACTGTCATCTCTTTTCGTGTGATAAATGTGACGTCAAATGTACGAGACGTGTTTTATACTTAGTATTTATATAGGTACGACATTAATTGTATTTGCATAAATATACACTATATACGGAGTGACTATAAATTCAAACTTAATGCGGCGAGGAATTTTCTACCCCGACGAATACAGATATTCATGTTTTAGTGATTGTATTATAATTATTAATATTGTGGGTCTTGTTCTTTGAGACAAGCACTCCCTTCGCCGTCTACTTACCCTATTTCGTGCCCACTTTTCACTCCGTCTGGCAAATCTGACTTTTCTTCTTTCATTTCACAATTCTTTTATTATTCTTCCCCACATACTAGTGTGGTTCACTTAAGAGAGTCTTTTTTTTTTTTAAGAGGTTCTAAATGGGAAACTTTTATGAAATTTTAACAAAAAATTTCGACCTGACAACTTACAAGTATTTAAATTTATTTGAAATGAAATTTTTAAACAATCCTGTGTATTCGCTTTTTTCGTGTTGTGTGTAATCGCGTTATATTCTGTCAAACATAGTTAAAAACTGTTTTGCGTGAACACGAGCTACATTAATAATAAATTCATGACATTTTCACACTGTACTAAGAAGAATATTATCTGTTATATAGTGTTTCTGAAACTTAATTCGATGTTATTTTATAGGGATTTGAAAAATACATAAAAGAATGGAAGTTTAAGTTTTAATAACCTTTTACATAAGCATTACATAAAAAAAATAATAAAACACTACGTCACAAATAAATTTGCCTTTTATATCATGTAAATTTTTTAAACCAGTAGATTATTTATAGCTCTGTCTAAACGTGTAAGCGTAATGCACGTTTTCGGTCTCAACATAAACGGGTGTGACGTCCTCTTAAATTCCTCGTGCTCAATTGTTTTTAAATATTTTGAACATACTCGAATTACCTCCCAAATACCCGGAAGAAATTTGAGTAAAAAAAGTGTATTACCAGAATTTGGGAGGCAATTAGTGTGCACTGAAGTATTCAGCGCCGTTCCGTAATTTTCTGTTAAGTTACATAATATTAAGATTAAGAGCATGCAATTCTCACGGTTTCTAATGCCTTCCCGATAGTATTGTAACGATTGGAAAAAATAATATTGATTTATAGTCTATTACTTTGATCAAATCTTAAGTTCTGAGTACACGAATGATTACAACTCAAAATTACAAAATACAATAAAAATAAGAACGTATTTTGTAATTTTTCAATGCATATTTTGACTTTTTTCTAACATGTTTGCATGGAAATTTAACAATAATAATTATAAATGCATATAATTCCGATTTTAAATAATAACAAATTTCTCGATGACTAACTGTAACTTATACTGTGGTAATAAAAACACAAAATATTAAATTTAGAATGTGTACCGTTTACAAATATTTATTTTATAAATTAGGCTATAGATTGTGCTTAAAGCTTAAAATTTAAATTATTGACAATTTTTTTTGTGATAAATTAATATTTTTTTACAAACCATAAACTCCAGTCGAAGAAAAAATGCGAATTATCATGAAACAATACATAAATCTAAATAATAAGAATATTTATATTTTCTATAGTATAAAACACATCAATGATTGAGACGCACAAGGCGATGTTAGAATTCAATTTGTATAATACTCGACCCAGTGGCGTAGCGTGTAATTTAGCCCCCCGGGGTGGAGATCAGGTTTGCCGCCCTCCTCTGCTTCAATGCTTATATTTCAAAAGTTGTATTAGATTCTGAACGTAATGAAGAAGCTTATGATTTTATAATTATGTTTATTTTTTTTTTCTCTCTTTCTGAAAGCATTTTTTCGTATAGAAATACTTGTCCAAAAGTTTCGATCAGTATCTTTATAGATTTCGAAATACACCCAGATAGTACTTCAGAGAGGTAATTTTTCCAATTTCCCAATACTTTTTCAAAAACGCGGAAAATCTGTCGATAAATAGGCAATTACCGGAATTTCCGTAAAAATGAAAATTGCTTTTTAATTAGAAACTTGAAACTTTCACCAATAATTGGTAAAAATGATTCTTTAAAATTCAATACAACCGTAAAAAGCATCAAGAGTATCCCACCCGAGGCGTGAAGAATACTCGACAAGCGTAGTATACACTTTTTTTTTTTTTTGCTCACTGCTTTCTAAATTAGCACTTAGGTGAAACAACTTTATTTTAAATTTCTACTAAAAATGCCGCCAGGGGCGAACCGCCACTGACTCGACCCCGGGATTCCAATTAGGGGTTGAAAACGGAGATTCGAGACACGATTTCGGAGTAACAAAACGTCTTGGGTTTTCTAAACGGACAAACAAATAAATAAATAATGGCTCTGGACGAGCCATTGTCACACGGAGTGACTGTTGAAAAACCGTGTTGGGAAGTTTGCGTTCAAATCGGTGGCGGCGGCGGTGGTGGTGACGACGGAGAACCGTAATAATAACTGGCGGCTTCGCTGGGTTGATTAATACACTGTCAAACTTATTTATCGTCATTGGTCGTCGTCGGCGGGGCGAAAAAAAAAAAGCGGAAAAAACATAATAACACAATATTAATCACTTTAGATAATGATTAACCCGAGAATTAATAGGTCGGTGCGAAAAGCGAAAGGACGAAGTAGGTTATTTTTTCATTTTTTTTTTTTTTTATTTAGAAACCGACTTTATTTATGCGCATAATTCCCCGCGATCATTACGGAATACATATGTATATTTACTGTAACGACAAAAAACGAAAAAAAAAAAAAAATGAAATAAAATAAAAAATCTCCGGATTTTGCGACGAGTTCTGCGAAACGAGTAAAACGATTATCGTTATTAAAAACTTTGTTTTAACGCCACCACCACCGCCGCCGCCGCTCGCGAAAACAACTCCGCTCGGACATAAATAAAAGTTATATTCTTCTCTGAATGCCCGAAAATAAACTCTCGACGGATTCGCGACAGCGTGGTGACGATGTCATAAATCCGTTTTTAAAACGTTTAGCGCGAACGCAGAAAAAACAACTTATGTCCGCGAACGACGTGCCGACGAGTAGTTTTTTCCCCGCGAATTCCTACCTACGTAATAACCGGATTTTCGTGCAGCTTACAGCAGCAAAAAGGTTGCAAATCAAATAATTGCTGAAACGTATAAATTTATCAAAAATATTCCATGTGTTACAAATTATATAACATTTTAGATTCCGAGTGGAGCGAATAAGCTAGTACAATGATGTTTGTTTTATTTTATTTTATTTTTTTATTCTATGGACACTTTTTTTCTTATAGATCTACTTGTTCAAAAGTCTCAATCAAAAGTCTCAAAATTTTGAAATTTGATTTACATCTAGTTGGTACTTTAGAGAGGTCATTTTTTGAATTCTCAATTCTTCAATTTTTTTTTTTTTTTTTTTTTTTATGAAAAACTACCCAAAATTTGACACAAAAGACTAGGAAACCATCACTTTTGATCCAAACTTTATAAAAATTTAAACATAGGTAGACAATAATAAAAAAAAGATTTTGGTGCAAGAAAATGTTGTAAATGTGGAAAAAAAATTTTTGGATATGTTTCTAACTTTTTTTTTCTCATTAAATATTGTTTCCTTTATTTATTAAATTAAAAAAAAAAAAAAAGTAAAGTAAAGGCAAAAAAGCCGGACATACTTCGCATTGCGGATATTCTTCGCTCTTCGGGTCAGATACTCTTGGTAAGTGTGTTGAAAATGACGACAATTATTGATCTTCATATTATTCACGTCTTTCGTTCAGAATCGTCTTATTGAAGAAATGATTTATTGTTTTTTTTTTTTAATTCCACAAACCCACCAAGAGTATCTGATCCGAGGAGCGAAGAATATCCGTGATGCGAAGTATGCCCAGCTTTCTTGCCTTTTCTTCGCTTTACTTCGCTTTACTTTACTTTTTTTTTTTTTGTAAACACATTTCGTATGGAAACACTTGTTCAAAAGTCTCATGAAGACTTAAATTAAGACTCATGAAGCTATGATAAAAATATATGTGCCGATTGTAATTTTATACAAATAACAATTCTATTAATATTTACTATTTTATATTATGAGAACGAAAATTTTTAGTAACGTATAATATTAATAATTATTAGGGAGACACCGCTATCTCATAATTTTGAAATATATTATGTATATTGGCGTCAAAAGTAATTTTAAAACTATATTTAAAAAATTTCGGGGAGGGTCCAAACCCCATGGAGCCCCTTCAAGTATGACCTTGTTATTGTGTGCATACATATTACATGTATTATATTACTATAGAGTTCCTATATGTCCCGGTGATGTGTAAATACATTTCCAATGTTAATCATTTATGTTTTTGAAGCTACTGAAATAGGTGAAAAGCCCAAAAAATATAAAAATTCAATAAATTAATCATTTTTTTTTTCTTTTAACAGTTAAACAGTTACAATAGTTTAAAATTTAACCATTTGTTTTATGAAAATATTTGAATACTTTTGTATTTGTTTATTAAAAAATATCATATGGGTACCTAAATAGTATATGAAATTTATTCAATTGTACATATGAAAAATTGGAAAAACTACCACCAGAAGTACCATCAAGAGGAAAATTCTGATTCAAAACATTGCTACCTATAAAATAAATATAACTAAACACTAGCTTCTTCGCTCTACTTAGAATTTAATAGTTGAAGAAACTATAAGTAAATGTCCCGGTCAGTACTTGAACTTTTATGACAAACCTATATTACAATATTACCTTTTCTATGTAAAATTCCAATACATATACATCATATAATAACATATTATATAACAATGATACAGTCATACGAATTTCAAAATAATATCTACAATAAGTACTGATTGATTTGGAGCAAAAATAACTGTACAAAAATACTAATTACCCAGGCACGTAGCTAAGGGGTGGCCGGGCCACCCCTAGAAGTTTACTGGCCACCCAACTATTTTGTTGATGTAATTAGGTTAAATTAAACGTTCATTAAATCTCAAGTCGAATAAAAATCATTGAGAGGAAGGATATGAACATCAAATAATTCTGATTTTATAAGTTTTTAATTCAGCATATTATAGCATAGGTAACAGTGTTTACAATTATTATTAGGTACATTGTTACAGTGATGGGAGTAAGAATTAAAATATAAAAATATAGTACAGAAGCCATAGGTTAAACTGAAGTGACCATAGAAATATTGCTATGAAATTATAAACATATAAAATTTTGAAATAAGACTTACTTGTTATTTTCAAATTTTAAACATATGATAACAATGCGGTTGTCTTGTGTTTTTTTTTTTTTTTTCGTCGCGGGATATAGTTAAGTTGCGTTAAAATTTGCCACCCTAGCTATAAATTCCTGGGCACGTGCCTGTAATTACCAAATGCATTTTTATGAAAAAAAAAAACCCCTAAAAATTGAAATTTCGTGTAAAATAAAACTTTCTACGAATTAATTCAATTGAATTAATCTTCATCGTTCGATTTGCATTTGTAGTAGCTCGTTTCTGTTGGATTTAGAACGAGTCGTAAAAAAATTCGATTGCCGGAGACGCCGTTCGTCTTTAGTAATAACGTTTTGTATTGCGCGTGCGCGATATTGTTATGAATAATGTAAACGTATGACTTTCAAAACCGTTTTGAATTGGCAAATAAAAAAAAAAACAGAAAAAAGCGAAGCCGAAATTCAATTCCGCGATAACCCGGGTAAATAAATTACCAAACGGGGTTGGGGCAAAAACCGTTTCGGTTCTAGTCACGCGTTCACGTTACACGTAAAATAAACAAAATGCAGAATCAACGCAAAGTCGCGTCACGTTATAAAATAAATAAACACAAGTCTAATCGTCCGACCCGGCGGCGGCGGAATTGGGTGTCGAACGTTTTGATTTCCTCGCGCGATTTTCGATTAATAAAATATAATATTTATACGCAGCGCGTTTAATTCGCATCGTATACAGTACGCGGTTAAACAAGCCGGATCTAGCATAATATTTTCTGTTCGGAGCAAAGTATATAATTAACAACCTCTCATAATTCAACCCCCCCCCCTATGTTATGTCACTTTCAGGGGCGGCGTGCCGAGGATTTTATTTTGGGGGTGGTTTTAATTTTTAAATTCAAGTAAGTATTTAACTTATAATAATATAGTCATTATAATATCAATAGATAGTATAATAATATAGGAACTCGTTAACTATGTTAATGATTTTACTGTGAAATATTACAAACGTACATTTAAAAAAAACAAATAATATTAATATCATAACACTCTGCATGTTTGTATACGTTTTATAAAACAATTACCTATTGTTATCAGAATAAAAGAAAATAGTTAGTAAAATCAAGTCCATAAATTTCGATAATGATGTGATTTTTAAACTAAATATATTTATCATGCAGGGTGTGTGTTTTTGTTTTTATTAAAAATTGTTTTATCACTTTATCAACTAACATTTTTAGAAAATAGATGTTTTTTATTCAATTTGTACAGTCACATCCAAAAACTTACAGCACATTTTTCGCTAATTTATTTCAATCATTTTTAACCCGATTTGTTTTCCACAGCAACGTTTTTCTTTTAAAGACACCAATAACGGGTACATCACAACTATATAATCGTAAAGAGCATTCACCAACCATAATATTTTGTTTTCTAAATAGAATGACGTCAAGAAAAGAGTTACCAGTCAATTTGGGGGTGGTTTGAACCCCCATAACCACCCCCTCGGCACGCTCCTGGCCACTGTTCTGTTATGTACTTATGTACCAAATGCTCTCTAAAATAATAATAATTAATCAGTAAACAAAAAACAAAAATCCTAGATACTAGATTAGTGAAAATGTGTTATAAATACAAATCTGAAATTAAAAAAATTGTTGCTCGACTTATAAGGGTTTTACACAAATATTCAAAATATTTTTATGAAAAAATTGCAATAAAGCTAATGTACATCACATGCGATCATAATATTTGCCAATGCTAATTATGCTCGTTGGTATTTTATGTTAGTCAGTGGAACGAATGACCAATTTGAGATACACACTCGGGATGGGCAAGAGTTAACATTTTAAATCAACCCCTCCCCTTCAAAAAAAAAGAGAAAAAGAAAAGAAAGAAAGAAAAGAAAAGGAATAAATAAAAACAAAGTTCTATCAAAACCACGACTGAATATTGAAGATTAATACTCTAAAGTTTTTTTTTTTTTTTTAACTTATGTCTAAATTTAAACAAAATGTCTTTAAAAAAAATAACGTTTCTAAAGATTTATTTCTATTTTTAACGATCTATTTGCACAGTTTAGAACTTTTAATAAAACCAAAACAAGAACAATAAAATTGGACGGATTCGTATTCAAAATTAATGAACATAAACGTGAATACAAACTAATTATTATGAAAAGTTTTTTTTTTTTAAAGGTTAATAAAAATAAAACTTTTCCAAGCGCTGTTTTCACGTCATTTAAATATTCTTTGTTTTGTACATTCAAATTTTCCGAATTATTAATTTCTACCATGTTGTTCTACGGTCATTGAAATTTTAAACGAGATTAATGTTTAAAATTCAAAAATAGTTTTTGGTGTATTTCGTTATTTTACAGAAACTTGGATTTTAACAGTATCATTGGTTATAAGCAGGGTAAAAGATATACATTTGCATAGTTCATATAGAACGCTTAAGCAATATAATGTAAATTTAGTAATTTGTTTCGACATTCGGAAAACTAAAATGAAAAATGTATTTAAACATATTTTTGCCATAATATAATATTGTAGTGATTTTTTTTTGTACTTTTTAAATATATTTTATATTTTTATTTGTTTTGAATCAATACACAATTAAAATAATTAATGAAATAAACGTGTTTTAATATGATTTACAATCAAATTGTTATACTAAATAAATCATCATTTTGTATTACAATGTTCTCATTTTAAACATTTGTTATCTGCTCATTTTAAGTTTTTTTTTTCATTTATAACTAATATAATGTTCAAATGATGTTTAAATTTTGACTAAATTTAAACAACATTAATAATTTAAGAAAGATAAATTTGTAGGTAAGGAATAATTAATACTTTTTTTTATGTATATTCTATTTTTCTGTTGCATATTTAACGACATGTGAAGTACGTATATCATAATGCATACTTATGCGATTTTATCTCTAAAAAATCCCAAAACTAGTTATAAGATAGTAAAATTGTTTAAAATTTGGAAAATTCACAAAATCGGATAGAAATTTGTTATTCGGAATTTAAATTATTTCTATGAAGTCACGTATATACTCATAACAAATTAAAACTGAATTTGTTTAATTTTAAATTTCTGCTACTTACACAAAAATAAAATAAACGTTAAAATGGTATTGTTTATAATTAGGACTTGATTTGTATTAATGATAGACTTATAACATTTAAAAACGATAAAGTATGCGTCGAAATATGTCAATTATTATGCGCTATAACATGTTTTAGTAGTTAAAAAATATGCTTTGAAAAATACAAATGAAAATTAATGTTTGTATTAAATTTTTTCAATCACATTTGTGTATTTACAAAAAACGCCTTAAATAAACTTAAAATTTAAACTGTTTTATTCCTTTTTTATGCATATCTCTAATATTAGTACCTACAAATAAAATACGTCCCCAAGAGTTAACTGATATTGAATATTGTCCACTCGCGTTAATGAATAATTTTACTCATCAACATCAACAATGATTAAGTCATTCGTTTTATAAATTTCTATGTTCGTTAATCACTGCAAATGGTTTAAAATATTCTTTCACATAATAATGTTTTAGTTATTTCCACACTATAATTAGCAATAATAATAATAATAATAAGCAAATTAATTAGTAAAACAGCACAACGTAGTACAAAAGCACGTACGACAACCAAAATAATAATTAAATTGTTGAATATTAACATATTATGTGTTTGTATATACCAATGAGAGTAAATAACTAAAAAGCTTAAGTAAAGTACCTAACTCAAGTAAATAGAAAAATCGTTTGTTTTCAATTCGTTCGATTCATTCTTTACGTTTTTATTGTCCAATACAAGTTGTACTTAATTACGAGAGGAGGGGGCGACTAAAAATTAATGTAAAAAAGAGAAAAAATCTTCCCCGAACCACATTAAGTCCCTATTCGTGTATTTTCGAGCATGAAGTCAACTCCAGAAGCAGCAATAATCGGCCCTTCGAGTATTTTTGCCCATTCGACGTTTATTTTTCCACAACTTCGTAAGCTCCCTTCGCCAGCGCCATTGTCGGTCCCGCCAGTCGGAATGCATTGTTATGATGGGATAAAACGATTATTCCGATAAGTATCGGCTCCTATATTACCCGACCACCGACCTCCCCTTCCCGTCTCCACCGGCCACCACCGAGTTCCCTATTCTTTTATTGTCGGTCGCAACGAGCCGGGGGGAACGAGGACAAATTGAGATCGGTTTATTGCGCCCCCGGGAGCTCTCGTCCTAAAGAACCCGTCTGCCCTCGGCTCGCCGCCAGAGAAAGGAAAGGGAAGCGACGCGCCACTGTCACCGCCGAGACTTAACCCGTTTTGATCGATGTCGACCACAGTCGGGTAATTCCCCTCCCTCCCTCCCCAGGAAGCCACCACAGGCCTCTCGATTGTTTTCGGTCGGAGAGTTTGGAGAGAGAATGTAACAAAAAATCCCACTACCCCTCCGTTCGTGCTGCAGTTTCGTCGCTCAGAGGTAGAGAAAATGAAGAGGGGTGGGGGGTCACTAGACTTTTCGAAATTTCCATTCTTCGTCACGAATGACTCATCCCGATTACCAAAGACGTCACGAATCCCGAAATGACGCGTGTTGGAGTTATTATATTTTTTGTTTAATTAAAATGTTATTCAAAACAGTTATTATTATCGTTGTTTTAGCGATACGTGTTTAGGTAATTGGGGATGGAAATCAATTTTCGGTTCAAAAAATGTATTTATGTCATGCAGAACAGTTTCCTTTGTCGATTTAACAATCATAGGATCATAACGAATGCATAGGCACTCCCAGTGCTGTGTACGGATAACTTCAAATTTATCTAGATAAAGATAAAATATAGTCAGTAAAAATATCTATTAAGATAAAAGCTAACCAATATGGATATTATCTAGTTAAATATTACAGATAAAGTATGGATAAAAAAATGATAAAAAGAGTTTTAATTTATTTTTATTAATTATAAAATATTTAATACAATAAAATCATATTTTTGTTTCACGTTTATTTAATAAAAAAAAATATATACATTTAAGTTTAAGTTTCACTATTCACTTATATAAAAATATCAAACTGATATAATAAAATTCTGAACATTTTTTCGTCTCGTGGGCATACACTATTTACACACACAAATTTATATTTAACTCAGCCAATTGTATACCCCACTATCAACTGAGAACAAGAATAATAACTACTTTTATGAAAAAAAAATAATAATAATAATAATAATAACAATAACGAGAAAAAATAACTTTTCTTTGGTAAAATATTCTTCATATTACTATTTTTTTATAGATCAATTTTCATAAAGTTTGATATTCAATATTCTGGAGGGATGTATCCGGGATACGTCCAGTAACATATTAAAGGGGAGCTAGAGGGGGTGATCACCCAGGGTGACACTTTTTAGGGATAGCATTATTTTAGATTGACATTTCTGTTAATGAATAATAATGTCAATTGGTTGAAATTTTTATTTTTATCACTTAATATTCTATTGCGTTTATCCTTGATACAAATTAGCTTGCTCAACTAGGGAATATTTCAAAAATTTCTCTAACTCTTATGCTGACATAAAACTATTTTTTTCCTAACTTGTGACAATAGGTTAATGAATAAAAATTAACCTATTTTAAATATTTTGTGACAAAAAGGCAACGAAAAAAGAAAAATGCCTTGATGGCGTTTACTTTTTAAATTCATTATATATATATATAAATGTTTAATTTAAAAAATGTATAGTTAATTTAATAAGGGAAGGGGTGGAAAAAAAATAGCACCCGAGTGGCCAATTTCTGAATACGTCTTTGGCTGCGTCCATGGTTATCGCGTCCCAAAGACAAACGACACAGCTAAATAATAATTATCCGCAACGTCACCGCCGGTGGAAACGGATCACGTCGGCTCAGTGGCGCACCCAGAGGGGGGGTTAAGGGGTTATAACCCCTCCCGAAATTATTTTATTTAGTATTGCGTTTATTACAACGTGTATTATTGAATTAATTACGTTTGTGTGTAATAAGCTTATCTGTTTACAGAACATTTTCATAATTTAATGTGCCTTTACACATTATGTTAAAAAATCAGTATTTCAATTACCCGAACACTGTGGTTATCTTGTTTTAAATCCTTTTTACTACCCATCTCTCCAATTTCAATTTTGTTTTTACTCTAAATTATAATTTATTTTTTGATTCTGAAAACAACAGGATAAATCGTTTTTTGTGGTA
>JAIPRM010006077.1:0-19353 GCA_025469315.1 Stegophylla sp. TES_Ste_2020 | reverse complement strand
GTCAAGAGAATACCACCCTAACGTGCGAAGTACACCCATCGTGCGAAGTATGTCCGGCTTTTTTATATTTGTAGTTCAGGGCCCGGGATGCGATCGCACTTTAGCACCCCGGGCCAGTCCGCCACTGTTCAAATATATAACATTCAGTAATCAGCAGGTTTAAAGTACCTTAAGTATATATATAAATATATATTATATTTATATATTATATATTATATATTATATATTATATTATATATTTATTATATTTTATATATTAGATTCTGAACGAAGCGAAGAATATTGGTTTTACAAATCTGTGTGCTTTCTGTGTATGGAAACAATTTTTCGAGCAGATACTTGTACAAAAGTTTCTACCAGTTACTCTATAGATCGGAAATGTTATCTAGATGGTACTTTTGGGAGATCATTTTTCAAAATTGTCAATACTTTTCCTGAGCGCATGATGCCTAGACTACACAAATATTGACGAAAAGCGGTAAAAAAAAGTCATAACCCGAATTTTTATAAATTTTATTTTATTTTTTTTTAAATAACGAAGCAAATAAGTTGAAATTTTCACCAACTACTAAAAATAGTTACTCTTACACTTCATAAAATTTTCAAAATCATTCAATCAATTTTGAGTTAAGTACAGAACTTTAAAAATACTGGAAATTTCTCGTCTATTGTAAATTTTAATTCATAAAATTACTTTAATGCCACAATATTAAGACCAGAAAATTTAGTGCAAACATATTTATGTGTACAACGGTACTGAAAAAATACGATTGCAATTCCCCGTGCGCCTATCATTCGCCATGTCCATCAATAAGGCACAAGGACAAACGCTCCAAGTATGCGGTTTGAATTTGGAGGAGCCGTGTTTTTCGCTCGGGCAACTACAACATACGCGGCCTGTTCAAGAGTTGGCATATATATATATTATATAATCCAAATTGTTTATTTGTGTATGCCCCAAATGGACAAACAAAGAATATTGTTTACCCAAATGTGTTGGGTTGATAATAAAGAATTTGGAAAAAAATAAATGATTTTCTAGTAAAAATTATATGATTTTTATTGCATTTTTGTTTTGGTGCTGCGAAGCGCACTGGGGTCGGCTATTAATTATTATAAAACTAACTCTTAACTATACTATACAACCTACGTGCAATTATTTTCGTTTGAAAATTTACGTCGTTTATTAATGAATGTTGCTAGGGAACGGAAAAAAGAAAGAAGGTAAATAATAAACATCTGATTTAAGAATTTCATTTAGAGAAAGCAATAACAACACACGAGCGAAGTCGGGTTATTCAACTAGTACCGAATAAAAATTATGTAGGGAAAAATAATACCGCGATAATGGCAGTGGCGGATCCAAGGGGGGGGGTAATAGGGTAAATACCCCTCCCTTGAGCTTATTATATAAAAATGTATTACATGCTGACTTGTGAGAAATACTAGTTTTATTCAGCATTATAACGATAATAAATTTTAATTACCCCTCCCCCTTGAAAAATTTCTGGATCCGCCACTGGATAACGGAATACATACATGACAGAGTTGCGGTCTTTGTGGCGCCAATTATATCGTATAATAATAGCGATGGAAAATACATTAGATACGCGAAAAATATCCACCTTTGTCCCATAGATAATAAAAATAATTTATATTATCTATGCTTTGTCCGTATTATCTCCAATTTTTTTCAATCAATCCCTTGTAAAATGTTCAGTGGCGTGTGCAGGGGTTAGGGGTTATATCCCTCCCCATTGCATTTTTTACCATGTTATGTATTTGCTGTAAAGTACGAAACATATAAAATGTAAGAGTGCCTATAAACAAATAGTTGGAAATATTTAGTACATTTATGAAAAATGAGATAGGAAATCAGTATGAATTATGTTTATAATTGATTATGAGTTTTAAAATGGAATGATAAAATAATTAAAGTAGTCTGTACTATGGTTGTGACTTGTAAATATATTTACAACTGTGGTTATTTTGCGTATGAACAGTACCTAGTTATAAGTATTTATACGAAATTAAATATGTAATCAAAATTAATAAAACATATTTATCTATTAAAAAAGTCATTAAAATGATAAAAAACGCAAAATAATAAAATTACGCATTTTTTAATTCCTTCATGTATGAAATGAACTTCGGGCTTGGAAAGCAATGTTTTTGGACATTCAGAAAAAAATGCAATTTGCATTTAAATCCGTTCCCTAGTTATAATGTATGTTTAGATATAAATTAAAAGTGTAATATTACATCATAATATATTATCAAACTTCATTTTAATAAATTTTATTGGAAATTCATTTTTATTGGTATTTAGATATAATTTGTTTTGCTATTCAATAAAATAATAATAATTAATTTATAAAATAAGTAGGTAGGTATTTGCATTTAAATGTTGCACTTAAATCCTTGATTTAATTAATATTGGTTTGGTTTGCTTAGGCTACTGGCGTGTTTATGTGATTAGGTATAATAGCATATTCATATAAAATATTTTATATTATTAATTTTTGTTTCGTAGATTAAACATATTTATTAAAGAAAAATGGATCATTCAAATTATCATACTCCGGAAATAAGCTTAAAAGTGACTGCAATTGTGTACTTGTGTCTCTCAGTGATATTTTGTACAATGATCTATAGATTTCATATGAGAAAACGTAATCAAATGAAACATGGCCAAAATAAAAAGTTCATGAATACAGATATAACAATATATACAAATACAAAAATAACAAATATAATTTCATATTTTAAAGAAGTGAGTTCTTTAAATATAATTAATTTCCATTTAAATAACATTTTATTTATATTAATTAAAATTTTTTTGTTTTACAAAATAGAGCTATCAAAATATTTTAAAAGTTGGGTGGTGTAGAAGATGGTGGAACATGTCACATATGTCACGTCATAAGAGTGACAATGAGAGATCACGAAGTCTAAAATTCTTAAAGATGTCATCTTCAGATCAGACTAAAATTCATAACCAAGATTTGTTTCGAGCCTCTACGTCGGGTATATCACAAATTGTTGAAGGAAAACTTAATGGAAGTTTTATTCGCAAAGAAATGTTGGAACTGGCTACCAGTCAAGAAGAAATAAAAGAAGTAGAATTACCTATTGATGATTCGAAAGTACATTTGTTAGATACAAATGTGATCACTATGATGAGTGAACAACAAGAAGATTATAAACCCCAAATTATAAATGACATTAAACTCAAAAGCAAAAAACGAAAATCTCGTAAGAAAATTCCTGTTAAACATACAAGTAAATATGAAAAGAAAATGCTGGATTCATTCGAATTAATTCAATCAAATCAAGCAAAAAGCAATTTTGAAGATAGAGTATCTTTAGAACCATCTAAAATTGTCGAGCAAGATATTTTTCAAGGAAAAAAAGCCTCTACTTCAGAAGTATTACAAATTATTGAAAGAAAACCTGATGGAAGTTTTGTTTATGAAGAAATGCTGGAGTCGATCAAGAGCCAAACAGAAATAAAAAAAGTAGAATCACTTATTGGTGATTCAAAACTATATCCGTACACAGTATCATCAGAATCACTCCAAAAAAACCAAGTAAAAAGCAAATTTGAAGATAAAAAATCTTTAGAGCTGTCTAAAATTAACGAGGAAGATTTTTTTCCAATCGAAATAGCCTTTATGTCAGATCTTTCACAAATTCTGGAATATGAATGCAATGAAAATTCTGTTTGTGACGAAATTATGGAACCTTTCACCACCCAAGTTGACACAAAAAAAAGAGAACAAATAGAATCCAAAATCATAAATATTGTTAATATACATGATAAACCAATGCCGTTTGAAGACATTCGTTTTAAAAACAAAAAGAAGAAAAATCAGAATCAAGATAAAACAAAATTTGAAATAAAAAACTATGAAACAATTAGATCCCAAATTATGGCATACGAAAGCAATGAAAATTTTGTTTATGACGAAAGAATGGAACCTTCCTTCACCCAAGTAGATATAAAAAAAAGAGAACAAAAAGACTTCGAAACTATAAATAATGTTAATACATATGATAAATCAATGCGCTTTGAAGGCATTCGTTTTAAAAACAAAAAGAAGAAAAATCATGTTCAAGCTAAAGAAAAATTTCAAATAAGAAACCATGCAACAATTATATTAGAAAATAATATAAATCTTTCAAATACGGTTTGTTTGGATATCAGTAGTGAAGTGAGTTTCATTTTTTGAATGTGTGCATTTGAATAAAATTAATTTTTATTTAAATTTATTAATAATTGTGTGTTTAAACATAATAGACTTCTTTTGACAGTGGATACCAAGATGCAATTAGTCTACCTATTTATGATCATAATTTTTATTATTTGGTAAATTGCAATATTTTGATAATTTAATTTTTCAATAGATACATAGATTGTTTTTTTATAGGAGCCAAAATTAATTGAAGGTTTTTCTAACTATATTAATATCATTAAGGTAATAGCTACTGATCTCTTCTATGTACATAATTTATCAGACTCAGATTATGAAAATCTCGCTACCTTGAATTGTGCTATGAATGATACATATAAAAATAGAGAAGAAGTGTTAATTGATTTGCGCACACTTACCTATGGTATTTTTAAATTTGTTTTAAAGTAGAAATATTTTATGTCTTAATGTTTTTGGATTGTATTGTAGGTTCTATAGTAGCCGCATCCAATGAAGGTAACTGGTACCGCGGAAAAATCATAAAAATACATTCTAATTATGAATCTGCCGATATCTTTTTTGTGGATTATGGTCGCACAAAAACAGTTGAAAAGTCCAATCTAAAACTCATTGAGAAACGATTTTTGGAATTAGATGCTCAGGCTATACAATGCAGTCTGGCAAACATTGTTCCAAGTATAATCACTAATAATATTTAGGTACCCATTATATAACTTAATTATTTTTTTTTTATTATTTGTGTTTAGTTCACGGTAAGTGGTCTTCGGAGTCCCTAAAAATGTTGATAATGCTGACTAATCATAAAATGTTGTTTGCCCAAGTCGTTTACAAGACAGAAAATATAGATTTTATCAATTTAGTAGCACTTGACCGCTTCAAAGTAAATAATAAATTTCATTTATATTTACAATATTTTAATGTTACTGTGCAATTTTAATGTTAATATTTTAATGTGCTGGAAATTATGCTCTATTATTTTTTCAGTTCTTTTCTGTCAATGCTGCAATGATTCAATCTGGATTTGCCGTGTATTGTAACCCTGAGAAGATTATATTACGTACTCGAAATTAAATAATACCAGTAATTGAAAACAACCCAACAAATATACTTCTATAGGTCATAGGATATATTCTTATTTGTTTTTGTATTTATTTTATTGTATATAACATTATTATTATCATTAATATTTTATGTAGATTTTAATTTGTGGAGTGTCTATATAATTTTTGATATTCTCTTATAATTCTATGTAAAATTATGTTTTTTTATTTTTTTTTTATTTTATAAGTAGTTTTATAAGTAATTGTAAGAAGTGCGCAAACAATTTTTATTAAACATCCTAATACTAATAATATTAATTTAGTTATTAAAATCAGCAATATTAAATTTATGTAAAGTAAATGAAATATTACTTAAATATAATTACACATTTTCAAATAAAAGTATGGAAAAATTTTGTTGTTACAATAATAGTATATTTAATATAAACATTAATACCTATAAAAAAAATTAAAGTAAAGTAAAGATCAGTAACTATAGTAAGTAAAGCAAAGATAAGTAAAGTATACTTTAGTATACACAAGAAAGCCGGACATACTTCACACCTCAGGTATTCTTCGTTCCTCAGGTTAGATACTCTTAGTGAGTATGTAGAATTTTGAAGAAACGATAAACCATTTCTTTAATTATACGATTCTGAACGAAGGAAGTTAATAAAGAACAATAATAGTCGTAATTTTCAAGTCTCCAACAAAGTACCTAAACCAAGAAGTAAAAAATATCCGTGATCCACAGTATGTCCGGATTTCTTGTTTATACTGTACTTATTACTTTTCAGCTTTACTTTCGGTACTTAAATTTACTTTACTCTATTTTACTTTCCTTTACTTTATTTGACTTTATTTCACTTAACTATACATTGTTTACCTATTAAATTAAGAAAAGAAAAAAATATTTAACGAGAAAAGAAGTGTTGGAAAAAAATGTCCAAATATTTTTTTTTAATTATCATGTACCAAAATATTTCTCATAATATTGTCTATCTATGTTCAAATTTTCATAAAGTTTGGATAGAAAGATATAATGGTTTCCAAGTTTTTTTTTTCAAATTTAAGGAAGTTTTAAAAGAAAATTGAGAAATTGAGAATTTCGAAAAATTACCTCTTTAAAGTGCAATCTAGAGGCAAAAAATTGCCTGTCGAGACTTTGCGACAAGTATTTCTATATGAAAAAGTGTTCACAGAAAAAGAAAAGGAAAAAGTAAACTTTATTGTAAAAACATTAACTTCTTCGCTTTGCTCACAATTTAAAATATGTGTCAATTGTTTACAAATTATTAAGTATTCACAAAAATAAAATGAGAAGATATGTATAACTTTGTGAATATTATCATGAAATTTATGTAAACCATTATATAAAACGGCTAATTTTCGAATTTGAATAAATCATTATTATAGTACTTAATTGAGACTTTAAAAAACCTTTATGTAGTATTAAAATAAATAAGATGTTAATAAACCATGATCGAAATAATACTGCCATACAGTCAACATTCTTATATTCTAGTTTTATTGAAAAAATTATATTGTTCATAAATACATTTGTTTTTATTATTGGCCATTTAACAAGGAAAAGTAAAGGCAAGAAAGCCGGACATATTTCGCACCACGGATATTCTTCGCTCTTTGGGTCAGATACTCTTGGTGGGTTTTTGGAGTTTTAAAGAAACGATAAATCATTTCATCAATAAGACGATTCTGAACGAAAGAAGTTAATAATATAAAGATCAATAATGGTCGTCATTTTCAAAACACTTACCAAGAGTATCTAACCCGAATAGCGAAGAATATTCGTGGTGCAAATTATGTCCGGCTTTCTTGTCTTAACTTTAATTTGCTTTGTTTTACTTTACTTTTTTTTTTAATCTAATGAATAAAAGAAAAATATTTAAAGAGAAAAAATATGTTCGAAAAATGTCCAAATTTTTTTTTTCACATTTTGAAAATTTAATATGATCTCACTCACTTATATATCTAATTGACCTGGAAAAATCTCAAAAATCATGAGTTAACTTTTTTCTGTATAATCGTTTGAAATTAGAATTTTGACGAATTTCGTTAGTTTTAACTAAAATAACACACTTTTACGTACATAAAAGAAAATTGATTCAACCGATCTTTTTGAAATTTAATACCTAGGTGGAGAATTTCATTGTGAATATTTTATTGCAATAAAAATTCTAACGAACGAGTTATTAAACATTTTACAAAAGTGTGATTGAAAAAAACTCGGAAAAAGTACTTACAGACAAATATTATGTTGATATATTTCTAGTAGTTAGTACGTGAACACTCAAGAAGGTTGATATTGTTTTATAGCCATCTTATGTATTTTTCAACGCTGAATACGATGGTGTAAATTAAAATCCACGGTGCATCAACATATTCTATTTATTCTATTTTAAAAATTCAATATTATTGATTATTATTTTAAATATCTACTGTTATCTGTTTCATCAATTTCCAACGCTTTTCTTTTGTCGTACTGGTATAGGCATCAGTATTAAAATACTACGGTACCTGGTTAATATCTTACCCGAATCAAAATAAAAATAAATAAAACTAACTTAAATAACTAAATATTTTGCATTTATTTCAACAGAAGCTGACCAGAGGTGACACGATGAATTTTAATACTAATTACATTGGGTTTAATTAGTTTATTGTTAAACAATAATAACTACCACCCTTAAGCATTGCTTGTGGTGGTAGTTTATAATATTACATATTATTAATTTAAATTAGATTTACAAATTAAAGTTTGAAATAAAATTCAAACTTATAACCATAGTAAAAAATACATTACTAAACATATAAATCTCAACTCAAAAAAAAAAAGAATAAAAAAATATAACAATGACTAAATTATTCTAAGTACATAAATAATCACTTTTTTATAGCATTTTTAAGATTTCTGGTTTTGCAAACCAAATGCATTTTTTGTAAATTTAATTTTCAAATCATAAGCCTAAATTCTCTTTTATCATTAACGTTACATTGGTTCACGACTTCATCGTTTCGTATCGTCCATATAATCGCTATTTTTTTAAATAAAAATTTTACTGGTAATGCATTAAATATTTTAAAGTTTTCTTTAGAAGAGCCTTGCAGACAGGAGTGTACTGGGTCCATTTTCTCTACCGGGATACTAGGTATCAATAGGGCCCACTTAGTAATAGCTCAGTGTCCCAAGTTATACCTTCTATAAGTGATAAATCCGTATAATAATCAATCAAATTACCTACCTACTCGTTTCACTACGATAAATTTATAAAAAATTACAATTTTTCTGCAAGTCAAAAACACTATTTACCTGTAAAATCAGTATGATGCAAGAAATTTTTTATTCAAGGGAATAATAAAAAAAATCTGCACTCAATTCAATTTCTATAGAAATAAAAAAAATACACTATCATTTTAAAATCATTATTTTTCATGTATTCTTGTTTTATTTTATTACTTAACTAATATTATAGTAGTATATTTTAAAATTGTAGGATAAATTATAAAATAATAATAGTCTATTCTTCAAAATAATATAGCATAAATATATAATAAAATAAAAATTAGATAGATATTCTTATTAAAAAAAAAAAATAAAAAATAAACTTTCAGCATTCTTAACATTTCTATGCTTTTTTCACATATTAAATTACATGTTCTGGAGTGATATTATCCAACAATTCTCTTTCACAGCTCATTGAAAATAGTGATTCTAAATTATCTTGAATTAAACAACTTCTTAAACGTGTCTTTATAATTTTGAGTTTCGAAAAGGATCGCTCACAAGTCACAAGTAACTTGAGTTAAAGGAATTGTTAAAAGAAATTTATAAACTTCAAATAACTCATACTCCAAAGAATACATATTGAACTCATAAATTATATTTGTAACGCATAATAAACACAAATTAAATTTTTTCCTCGTGTACATATTATATTATCATTTTTCTGTGAGTAATTAAAATCTTCAAAATCTGAATCTTCTGTCGAATTGTTTTGGTATATATCACCTACATCTTTAATATCAGTTTTGGAAATTTGAGGCCAGAATTTCACAAATGATAATAATTGTTCAACTAATTTATGATTATCGATATGAGGTAAAAGTTCACAAATTTTGTTTATAGCTTCAGAATGAATTCCATTTTTGGCTATTTCTTCAAATCTTCTTGGATCAAATAGTTCTAAATCACAATATAATTCTTTACAATCAGAAAATCTGCATTCTAAACAAGCAATAATATTATCCATAACCACATTAAATGTTTTAATTTTATAAACATTTTCTGGAGTATCTCCTATTTTTTGGTTTGTCTCTAGATTTTCTCCAGATCGTTTTGGAATAGTTATTCTTCTCTTTTCAGGAATCTTGAATTCTATAACAATTTCCGGCTCCTTTTCCCAAATCAAACTAGATACAAATTCAGTGAATATTTTTGCAGCTGTGCTAACTGGTAAAAATTCTCTTTGATTTTCTTTTAAAGACTTTATAGTTACATCAACTTTCCTCCATGCTTGAATATAATCGAGACTATACGTTTGTAAGTAATCAGATAGAGCAGTAGTAAACTTAAATATTTGCAGAAACATCATTGCCGTTAATACCGTTTCATAACGGGTTAGTCGACCAAGTAAACTTTGTGCTGTACTTCTTATATGGTTTGAAAAATCGTTAGAAGTAGAAATCTTATGAAGTGCAAAAACTATTTGCACATATACACATTTTTTCCTATCTTCAACCTTGGTTCTTTCTTTCCACATATCAATGCGAACAAATATCTTAATAACAGCATCATTTTTAGATCTCTATCGAGTTTGACCAATATTTATCAAATGTGACCGATGACTGTGATTATTCTGATTTTCATAAACATTTAGTCTTTTATAAGATTCTTTGAAAAAAACGAATAGTTCTTGAAGAAGTCCAAAAAATGAAATGACTTGAACTGAACATGAAGTAGTTTGTTGTAAGACTAGATTTAACACATGAGCATAACACCATGTATGAATATGCCTTGGGAGCATTTCTTTAAGTTTTGCTTTCACACCTTTATACTGGCCATTCATATTAGCAGCACCATCAAAAGCATCTGCTACACATTTATCTAATTTTATATTTATTGAATTTAACGTTAATTTTAATAAATCAAATAAACACTGCCCTGAAGACGAAATAACGTTTTTTAAAGCTACTACTCGTTTCATAACTTCAACTATTGACTTATTGCCATCAGTTCTGTCCATAATATACCGCAAAACAAATACACATTGATCATGTGTCGATATATCCATAGTTGTATCCATAGTAATTGAATAAATATCAGCTAAATTTACTTCTTCGGATATTTTTAATAATAATAATTCACGAATAGTTTGAATAATGTTTGTTATAGTTGTAGGACTTAAAAAAGTAAACAAAGCTCCTCTACCAGTTTTCCCGCTTGCTGATCGTTTTTCACTTTCTACAATTGCCTTGGTGATATGATCATTTAAATCAATATTAGACTTTGCTATTAATAAAACAATTTCCAAAAGGTTTCCATGGTTAATTGCTGTATTGTTTAAATTATAAGCTGCCTCATACCTAAATCCTCTAAATGGTAATTCTTGTTTTCCAATTACTTTAACTACCTCAACTATTGTTTCAGCTACTCTTCTTCTCTTCATAACTTCAAGCTCTCTCTGACTCCATTGGACTCTGTTAAATAACACATCAACACTCTGTCCCCGACTATCATTCATATAACACTTGGACGCCTCTCTGTGGTTTTTTGACTTTTCGTGATCATTTATACGATCATACACATGGGCCCAGTCTTCAAATCCCTTATCACTAGTGAAAGCCGATTTTTTAAATGAATAAACCAAACATATTGAACAAAAAAAGGAATTATGATTGTAACTAAAAGTCAACCAATTTCTTCTGATTTTTTTCTCTGACCCTTGAATTTTTAAATAATAAGCTTTGGAAGTATTGAACGATAATTGGGCGCCATCAATATTTTTTTCTGGATGATGTGGATGAAAGAAAAAAATACGATAAATATTTTGCTTTCCATGAGGCTTTATAAAATAGTTTAAACTATTTTGATCGACAGTATCTATGTGTGAAAGATCAGGATATTCAGAAGATTTTGAACTTTCACTATATTGTGATATTATTGTCGTTGTTAATAATAATTGTGGACTTAATGATTCTGATGGTTGTTTGTAATTCTTAGGTATTATAATTTCAGAATCTGTAGGAATATGAAAATCAGTTGAAATAGACGTAGAAGGAGAAAATAAACAATGTGTTGAATCAATATCGGATTTTAAAAGAACTTTTGATTTTAGCAGCGAATTGGTTAAAACTTTTTCAGAAATATGTTCAGTTTTATTTGTTAAAATCTCTGGATTTTGATTTTTCTGGAGTTCTGTGGAATTCTGACTTACGACAGTCTGTGAAAAATAATTTGTCAGCTTTTTGGATTTAGCAGCAATTTCTTCGAGGCATTTTTTGTTATGATCTTTTCGTTTAAGAGAGCCAGATTTATACAATTTTTTATATATATATATATATAATATTATATATTAATTATTTAGGAATACTTCATTAAAAATACAAAATTATCATTTTAGCCAATAAATGTAATATTTTGTTAAAACAAAATGTTGGTTGAATGATTATGATATAAAGATTAAAGTACCATATTAAAAAATTTTAGATCTTCATCGAACTCTAAAAGGAAGGAAATTAATCGGTATTTCAGATAATATAATACAAATAATTTAATACAACGTTCAAGACAGTGGCGTACGCAGATGAGGGGCTAAGGGGATAAATCCCTCCCCATTGTCCATATTATATTTTATTTTGTAAAAAAGATAAAAGTTAAATTAAATTAGATTTCTTAGAATTGTTTTATTATTTTTTTGATAATATTTTTGAGTTACTGATCGAGACTTTTGGACCAGTAGATCCATACGAAATAGTGTATACAGAAAATAATAAAATAGAAAAAAATAAAGAACATTGTAAGAAGACTGATCTAGCGTGGCCACATCCGGGGGACGGGGCTGCGCGGGAAATAGTGGAACCTGGATCTCTGCTCTCAGAGCACCAGGGGCTCCGGGTCCGCGAGGTGCATCCATTTTTGAAGATTCGGCAGAGTATGCCGAACCTTCGTGGTACGCTGAAACCTTGAGCTCGCGGAGCGTCCTCCGCCGCGGTGCCGGTAGTAAGCGGAACCTTAGTAGTAAGCTGAAACGTCGGATCTTCGGAGCCCAGTTCGGCTGACCCGGGTCCTTGTTGTCTTGCGACGGGATGATTGGTTCCGTGACTTCCTCAACGTCGCTTACCTCCTCGCGGTGTAGATGGGCAACGAGAATCATTACGATTATCGGCTAAAAGCGTCACCCCCGAATGCTAGCACAAGCCGGCCCGTCCGAATCTGGGCTTAACTGACTGGTGAAGGGCGAGTCGGAAAACACCGGGTGTCGCTCGGACTGTCCACGGTCGTCACCCGGTCGCCAGGCCGGAAACATCGAGCCGGTCTGGTGGTGGTGACGGAATTACGAGTCCGTCCCTCTTGCGTGAGCGGGTAGGCGTCCGCAATAGGCCGGAAGCGAGTTTCTGTCTCCGGGGCGGCAGCGGTGAGGAAATCTCGTTTCTGCGTGCGAGGGCCGTACAACGCCATGAAACCACGCAATTTCCGGTAGCTTTCGTACGAAACATATCCAACCATTTGATAAATGGTAGAACGGGTGCCTCCATTCCAAGGCGGATCCTGTCCCTGGATGACAGCTGACCGTCAGCCATCCTAGACAGCGATGTTCGGGGTGTGTCTGGCGCGATGGCGTTTCTGTGGGTTCGAAGCTTCGGCTTCTTTGTGGTTTACGGTCGCATGCTGACAAGGGTGAAACATCTAATGAACGGACACTTCGGAGCCGCGGCGAGAGTCGTGGTTCCGGGGTCGTTTTGTCCCGGGTGCCAAACCCGATCTCCCGGCGGATCTGTCACCGGAGACAAAAATCCACCGCCACAGTGTGGATTAGAGCTGAGATAGGGCTCGGTCTTACCATTGGCTTGAATTAGGTAGTGCTGGGCCGATTCGCACTGGTACGGGCCTTTCGGGGTTCGGGGCTTGTGGTCCACCGACGACACGGCGTACGCCGACTCGACGGCCCGGGCCTTGGCCCGGTCCGCCGGGTAAGACCGCTGAGCTACGTCGGGCCGTGAATAGCTCCTAGAGCTAATAGACGGACCGATCGTTAGTAGTAGACTTAGGGCAAAATCCGGAACTACCTGTAAGAAGACTAGTTTCTTCACTTCGTTCAGAAATTCAGAATCCAAAAAATAATTTTTACTTGCATTGTGATTTGTGATATAAAATTGATGGTGTGCACCAGTAGTTTTCAACAATTAGCAGTGTAAACGAATAATAATAACGTATTGATATTAGTAGTAAACTTTTAATAATTCGATAGTCTATGCCGATTGCTATTAAAAAATCTAAAATGATCACTGCTGACACGAATTATAATAGAATCTATAATCTGAGTTACGCGATTAGTTGTCAACGATAAGCTATTCTCTTTATTTTTGGAAAGAGATGACGCTCATACACTATACTATGAATAATGAATACCCATTTATATCTTTAAAATTAAATCACACATTTGATGACTAAATTTTAAAGAATTGTCATTCCTAACTGGGGCCACTAAACACCAATACAAATAATGGCCAACCGGCGATCAACGACTAGCCACGGTACCCCTGGTACTTTAACACCTTATTTTAAAAATTTTCGAAAATAACCTACTTCTAATATATGTAAAACTATAATTGTATAAAATTAATTTTATTTATTTAGTAATAAATCCAAAATATCAGATTCGATAAAATTATAAAACAAGTTTAACTTCATTGAATGTAGATATTTAGAAATAATATTAAAAACTTTTAATTTTTTATCATATAACACATTTTATGGAACAGTGATGATTTTTAGTTTTACGACCATATACCTATTTAATAAAAATTCACTCAGTGGGGTACTTAATGGCGGTAGAAACAAGTTTCACTGACATTATACCACAGGGTGAAAATGATAATTTTGCATAGTTAACTAAAATATCGATTTTAAATCAAATGAAACTAGAAATATATTTTTTCTTATTATTAGCCCCTTCCATTGCAAAATCTTGCGTACGCCGCCTCTAGTTCAGGAGTTTATACAAACTGCAGGTTGTCTAATTTTAAACAAAAATAATAAACTTGAAATTTTTAATACGATAAATTAAAAATTGTATAGTATCATCTTCCTAGTTTTTATAAAAAAAAAAATTCAATAAAGGTCTATTTTTATAAGACGTAAACAATATGCCGCATTCGCCCGAGTGTTGCGAATCGTTTGAATGCAATGCAAATTATCAAGATTAATGCATAAATAAAAAAACTGTGCACAAAAATACTAACTACCTATTAGTAATAATTATTTTTAAATTATTACACATTATCAAAATTTAAAAAGGGTTTACCTATTAATTATTATCAAGAATACGTAATAAAATTATTTAAAATATGAGTAATAGGCAAGTAGGATTCGGGACTTATTGCATTTTGTATATTCTTTGATAATGACTATACAATAATCAAAGTAAATTAGTTAGTTAAAGAAAATTAGTTTTATACAGTAGTGAACATACATACGAAAATTTTAATTGCATATTTTTACATATTTTCCAATTTTTTAGGCAAAACGCATATATGACAAATGTTGACAATTTAATTAATAATTCTAGTATATTTTTAAAATTTTTTAATTTAGTTTTAAGTAAATACATTGTAAAGTCTTACATTTATCAATATTATTCTATCTGTCATGTGTCGACTAACATAAATATACAAGTTATCAAGAGGAATATTTTTCTTCGATTTTTGGTTGTGGTATTGCATAGCACTAGAATAGAATAAAATAATTAATAAGCATTGATATCTGGACGTGAATACTGAAGAAAACTGTTTGCCCTTCTTTTGAGAGAAAAAAATAGTAAAAGATCCTACAGATTACCTATTGTAAAATAATTTTGTTGTAAAAAAGATTCTAACTAGGTAGGTACTAACTACTAAAAATTAATACATATTAAGTAATCGTTAAAAGACAAAATTTAAAAAATTAAGTTTCCTTATTGTAATTAATTTTTTTTAAATATTTATTTGCGTTATTTTAGGTGAAAATGTGCAATGTACAATCCTATAAAATTAATTCATAAGTCCTAAACTCTATTAATAAGTATAACTCTTTAAATCAATGTGCTATTAGCTAGGTATTAAATTTTATAATGGCTGTCTTTCTATTTACTCAATCCAAATTCCTGTCTTAATTATATTATTTCATTACACATAAATACAATTAGATTCAATACAATAAATCTAAAATAATTTTAACATTATAAGCTATTTTCAGTTTATTAAAACTATTATTTAGTAACTTGTATAACTCGATAAATTAGAAATTAAAAATCAAAAACATACCTGTGTTCTACCAAATTGATTAAATTATTGCCAATGACATTCAAACATTGGAAATAACATACCTTGCTGGCAAAATTCACATAAATGAAAAAAATACATATATTATTCGGCTAACATAAATATTATCGCCGATAATTATTTTTCCTCCACACGATTTATAAATAACTTTAATGTAAACAGAAATGATCAGTATATAAATATCGTGTACTCGCATGCCCATATATCTATTAATAGGTCTTCGTTTGATCCTTATCATAATTTAAAATAGCTAAAAATTATCTGTTTTATTATAAACACACAATGTTATAAAATATTTTAAACCGTGGAATGTGGAACACACATTACGCTGATATACATGCATATAAAATTAAAATAATTCACCAAAAATATTATTATCAGCAATCGTTGTTAGTTCTTGCGTATTTTTTTTTTTATATAGATACTAGATACCTAATTTTTATAATACAGAATTGTTAATAATAATAAATTAGGTACTGAATTTAATTGAAATAGGTAACTATTGTGAAGGGGGCCCACGTTTTATAAATTTTAGAGGGCCTACCGGGATTTTCCCGATATCCCGGTGGGCTAGTACGCTCCTGCTTGCAGACAATTTTTATTTGTCTAATAATTTGTCCTTGTTGCAGTTGTAATTGTCTTAACGCATTTTTCGCTAGACGTCCCCAAACCAAAAGCCCATATTGAAAAATACTTTGATAAAACACTAGGTAGATTATACGAAGTGTAACTACAGGTAGAAAAGAGCACGTCCATGAAGTTGCCCCCCCCCACTATAAGGTACGGTCTTCAAAGTAATATCAAAAATTTGCAATTTAATTGCACCTAATTGCTCCTCTCACAAAAAAATTTTCAACTCATTGGTTAACCTGTAAATATTAAAAAACTGCTGGTGGGGCCAACTTCACGCAGCCCCCCCAATATGAGCTATCGATTTCAAAGTAGTACCAAAAATTTGCAATTTAATTGCACCTAATTGCTCCTCTCGCGAAAAAATTTGCAACTCATCGGTTGACTCGTGAACATTAAAAAACTGTTGGTGGGGCCAACTTCACGCAGCCCCCAATATGACCTATCGACTTCAAATCAGTACCAAAAATTTGCGATTTAATTGCACCTTATTGCTCTTTTCAAGAAAAATTTGCAACTCATCGGTTGACTTGTAATCATTAAAAACCTATTTGCTTAAGACTCAAACTTTTTAAGTTAATTAATAAAAATGCAGCCCCTAGTGGCGCAACCAGGAATTTCATATGAAGAGGGCTAAGATTTCAAACTGGATATGAATTATATATTATTTCAGCGAAATAATAATACTAATCGAAGTAAATATTTTCTCACGTTTGTTGCTAAATGCAAAGACAAAGGTTGTCGTCTATTTGGATGGAGTAGCAACAAACCTCAAAGAGGTCATCCATTACAAATCAATATACGAGCAGTAGATACAAAAGGCCAAGAACTAGAGCATACCAGTAAAAGACCACTTAGAGGATTGAAAAGGAAATTAATTGGTAATGATTTATCACAAGACATTCCATCCAACTGGAGACGCAATAATGCTTCTTGTATGGTATTTGGTGACGTTTCACCACCAAATTTGTATAACCTTGGAGTGTTAAGGAAAGCAAAACAAGGATACAAAGACAGAGTTCTAAATATCACAGAAAAGTGTCCTTTAAAATCTTTAGTAGAACTAAAACACAACTCTCAATTTTCTGGATCAATACATGGTATCGGAATTGATCCATTTTTTGCTCATTATTGGAGTACTCATCAGTTGATTATTCAAAAAGATTTAAATAAATCGTATTTGAAAGTTTCAATTGACGCAACTTGTCCAGAAAATCAAGCGATCATCTTTAAACCTATCATCTAGTCATATATTTCTATATGAAATTGTCATTAATACTGGATATGGTCAAATGTCAGTTGCTCAAATGATAACAGAAAGACAAGACGGGTTGACCATACTGAATTTTCTAAATCAATGGATGAAATTCGGAATAAAACCCCCCAATGAAGCTGTGTGTGATTTTAGTTTTGCTCTATTAGGTGCTATTACAAGGGCATTTTGTGATGGAATTAGTTTACGTTCTTACTTGGAAACATGTTTTCGTATAATGCAGGGACTGGAAGAAAAAAAAATACCACATTGCTTTTTACGTATTGATGTTGCACACATGATCAAGATTTTTTGTCGTTTTAAGTGTCTTGTTGGTATAAGAAATAAACGTCTAAAACAGTTTTATGTCAGAGGTTTTCGACTATTATTAACATCATGTCATATAGACGAGTTTAAAAAAATTTTGACATCATTACTCACAATTATGCTAAGAGAAACTCTTGCAGAATCAAGTCAACAATTTACTATAGATATGATTAAAGGAATAAATTTAAATGAACACCAAGATGAACAAGACGATGACATTTACAACAACAATGATAAAACTTACCCGGCACCTGAAAATGAAAATGAAGATACTCCAAACGCAATTGTAGATTTTTTAAAAGACATTGAACAGGAGAGTACAAGTAACGCTAATATTCAAGGAAATCGTATTTCTGCGTATTACGCTCCTGATCTGGTCAAAGATATAATTCGTATTTGGAAGTATTTTCCATTATGGACTGGTATCATGAAACTGATATTTAATTCTCCATTTGAAGTTGCTTCTTCGGCACCTGTCGAAAGTGATTTTGGAGAACTGAAACAGAAAATATTGAGATTTGAAGCTAAACCTATGTCAGCCGACAGATTTGTTTCAAGACATTTAATCATGGGCGTAGGATGAGGGGGGACTAGGGGACTATAGTCCCCCCAATTAGTGGTTCAGTCCCCCTAGTTTTATTTGGTCCTTTTATTTTAGTCAATATTTTTAAATAAACGTAAAATAGAAAATACTATATTATAATCATATATTATGTTACTCAAACTACGGGCTACGGGCACCGGCCGTCGATGATTATCGATATTCGATAACAGACAACGCGCGACGCCACGCAGTGAAGTATACAGTATAAATATAGTCGTATTATATAATAATAATAATAATATAAATAATATAAAATTGACATCTGTGTCGAAAAAAAGAATGTTCCTTATCGCTGAACCGCCACCACCCAACTACCCAGCAGCTGATTGTCCAATAATTATTATTCCATGTTTAATTTTTTTATCACCAAACGTTTGATTTTAAAAATAGAAATGAAACTCCGTTGTGTAACATTATTTTGTTTTATTCTATGGGAAATTTGCTAGATTATATGATACTAATAAATAGCTGCAGCTTGTGATTAATCACAAAATGTTAATAAAATTATGCTGTACGCAGTTGATTGTATTTAAAAGTCATGACTTGTTTTTTCTTTTTTTAATTCATAAAATATAAAAATGTTTAGTATATTCAATTTTAAAAATAAGTCAAAAAACGCACAACTCACAAAAGAACTTGTTAATGAACAAGATGACGAATTTTCTGTGGATAATCCTAGTCCTAAAATTTCTGAGCAAAATGTTAATGTTGCATGTGCATCTAATA
>JAIPRM010006076.1:0-19363 GCA_025469315.1 Stegophylla sp. TES_Ste_2020 | reverse complement strand
ATGCACTAAAACGTACGAAATATGCATGCATTTATTCAATTAATGTATTATTGAAATATACACTAAAAATGTATTAACATGAAACAAAATATAATATTAAGTGAATAAAACAATAAAATTAAAAAGTGTACACTATACAACTACAGATTTCTAAGATGTAGATCTACTAGGGGAAGCGACGTGCCTCCTACGAATTTTAAAAAAGTAAAAAGAAAAGTATAAAGTCGATGTTTATTTAATGTATTTTTGTCTATTCGCCACTTCCCACACAGGTTCTGCCCCTTAAATTAATAGCACAAAAAATAAACATCATTGTACAAAGGAAGGAAGTTAATAATATAAATATAAAATTGTAGGTTAGATACTGTTATTTAATAGTGTAAACATATACATGTATAATATACATGTATATATATTATATATATACTGCTATTTTCAAATAAAATGTGATTTTTTTCGCATATTCAAAGATGAAAATTCTAAATTAAGTTAAAACTAACTGCGCATATTCTAAATCTCATACCTTGAAGTCGTTTTTGTCAAATTTTAGGTATCTTTTCCCAAATTTTAGTAAAAATATTGAAATTTTCAAAAAAATTTATTGGAATCCGGAAGATTAAAATAATAAATAAAAGAGTTTCAGAGCAAAAAATATGTTATCTTAACAGCAATGCTTTATTTCTGTACCCAAAAAAAAATATAAATACGTACAAATCGACTAGGTTCTTATTACTATAATTTATCAAAATAATTAAAATATTAAATAGTATTTACATAGTAATTTTGTATAATATTTTCCTTAGTTTTTATATTTAGAACAAGTAGATAACAGTATGTACCTACCTGAATACCTATGCAAATAATTTATCTTTATTTTGTTCGATACTAGTGTCTTGAAAAATGTACTTTAGAAAATTAAATCTTACATAAGTATATCATCTCACAAATAACATAGCTAGGTTGACTACCAGTTATTTTACAATTGAAATAAGCCTACCTAGTTCAAAATGTGTCATGTTGATATCTATATATATTTCTTGAACTGCAAACATGTTATTATGAAATAAAAATGTCCAATAAGATATATTTTATTATTTATAATACAACCATAATCAGAATTTAATAAATAAATGCATTTTTTGTTTACCTATTAGCTAATTATTATGAAAATAATTTTAAATTAAAATAATGTATATTACTGTGAAATATGTTGATAGTTATTTTTTGTGATTTGCGGTCCACAGTCAAACCGAGGACCGCCAGTTGCCTATTGATAGTCTTGACCAGTGATTCTTAACCTTTTTTTTATGACGACACCCTAATTTAGACCCAAAAAATTGCGACGCACATAAAACAATTAATGGATTTTTGAAAAAATAACAACCTATTTTAAACCTACATTACACACATTTTGTTACCATTCTATAACATTTTTTTATGTACAGAGTAATTTTTTAAGCTTACCCATCCTCATTTTTGGCCGTAAAAATGCAAAAATTTGGATTATTTTAAAATGTTAAAGTTACTATAAAAACTATGATTTCTATAACATTTATTTTTCATGTCACTTTCAGGATGTCCTATGGTGATATAAACTTTTTTTTCAAATGGCACCCTCCCCCTATTTTAATAAAATGGAATTTTATTCACGTCATTTTTCTGTGAATTTTGATGTATTGAAATCAAAATTTGTTTCATATTTTACAATTGCAAATTAATTAAATGTTAGCTGGTAAAATCATAGATACATAATAACTATTATGTAATACATTGGTAACTAAAATATGTGTCCAAGAATGTAGGTAGTAAATTCAAAATTGTCTTACATATTTAGCACCTACATAATATTTTATGTTATAAACTGATGAATAATAATAACTAACTTTAAATGTAGTAATTTGTTTACATATTTTATGTAAATAATAGGAGATTTATGGTATTTAAATAACACTATAGGTACTGACTACTGTGTATGAGGTATTGTAATTACCATTTGTATTTGTATGATATTTTATGTTTTTAACTAACAAATAATAATTACTCGGGTACATATTTTCTTTTACACTTATGAACATTAAGAACTAATATTAAATGTAGTAATTTGTTTTATGTAATTTTATGTAATCTAACATCAAAGTATTTATAAATTATTATAACATTTATTTGGTCCTTGCGGATATTAAAAAAATCTGATTTAATACATGGTCATGGTCATTTAATTGTTTAAAACATGGTTAGTGCCTTTTAAATATCAGTTCATTTATAATATTATTTTTGAAAACATTATTGCAGGATCTAAAGATTCTTTCAGCTATTAAGTATATTTGAACTACATGTGATGATTTTATGAGTGCATTATTCCTATTTTTCAAATGTATTAATAAATTATCAGAAGCATTCTTTATTAAAGTCTGTTAGCAAATATTATGAGTAATTTTTTTTTTTTACCAAGAATACTGCTATGTATTCATTTATATTTTCTATGGGTGGTGACAACTGGTGTAATGACAGAAAATTTGAGCGATCATGCTTCGCCATAGTATAGTCAGAAATATCTTTATCATCCATAATCATAATCATATAGTCTGGGCCAACGTTAGTTACAGAAGTTTCTGTGGTATCTAATATTGTCAAATCTAACAATTTTCATACTGAGATCCAGTTGCCTGATTATACACAAATAAATGTTTCCAGATGGTTTTGTGAAAGTTTATATGATAACAGGCAGGTAACTTAATGTGTATTTTAATTTGAGATGTTCATATAAATCTAAAACATTTTTCAAAATCATACATAAGACCGATAAAACCAGTTGTAACAACAACACTACAATTTTATGGTTAATAGACAAATGTAATCCAAATATATATGTTTCAAATACTGTAATAAATTCCCCATACTGATCTATTGTACTTTATACATATAAGTATATATGTGTTGGTATCATTATCGTTTAAAATAATTAAATGACACCTGTACTTTTTTTACTTGAAATGTCAATATACAATTAAAAGTTGTCAATGCATATTAAAAAATTAGTATTTAAGATAACACATTATTTTACAATAATTTTCAATGTACTTACGTCAGACATAAAATTATTCATTATTATTTTCACAAAGAATCATTTAATTATTAAATCAAGTGCAACAAATTAATTATTTATAACCAATCAATATTAGTCACAGTTTAATATAGTTTGATATCTAACATACTATGTTCATTATTTAAGTGCAATCAATTATTATCGCTCAATAACCATTCTTTGGTGCAATCAGTAATAGAAAAGGTATTTTTATAATACATAAATAAAAGATTAGATCTCAAAATCAAATGTAGTGTATTTAAATCAAAAGACAATGTAAATTAAATGAATGTTGGCATGTGTTTTAACATAAAATGCAGTCAATAAAACCTTAAAACTATCACAATGTACTTATCTATTGAAGCAAATAAGATTTATTTTTATACAAAAAAGCAATTTTATTGTTCTAGAAAGAAATAACACTAGTTTGACATTTGTTGATGACCCATTGTTATAAAACAATAAACACTATAGTATAATGGGATTTTAAACGAAAATAAAATCAATTAAAACAAAATCTCACTATCATATTATTAACAGCATATGTAAAAAAATTAAAAATAATAAATCAAATTGTTCTATTCAAATAAATATTCAGACATGAATAGAATGTATACAAAATAAAGAAGCTACTTATAGAAAAATGTGTAATAGCAAATTAAATTAAATATCTAAGTGTTAAATCATTCAATACAAATTAATAACATTAAATTATGTTTGTTTTTAGACTTAAATAGCTCAACATTTTGTTACGTGTAAGATTTTATACAAATTTAATTAAATAACAATACATATTGGAAAGACGAGGGATTTTTCTTTAAATAATTATGATTTATATTATAAATAAGTCAAGTCTTTTTCATGAACAATACATTATTTTCCCAAAATTTTGCTTTTAAAATTATATTTATACATTATTGTTTACTTAATTTTAATTTTTCAATAAACATTTTTATGTATTTAATTTCTTTGGTAGTTGAAAAAAAAAACAAAAATATTACATATAAATAAATAAACAAAACAATTATCTATTATAAATATACACTATTGTATTCTTTACAGATATACAGTCAAACAAAACAATGTTCAAATCATAATTTATACAGTTTTACACTTTATAATTATATATCTAATTATATGTACAGTATTTAAAATAACCCTTCTATAATTGAGTTAATATTGAGTGTCATTCATTTTTGTTCCTTAAAAAAAATATTTAGCTGTACTTTTTTATAATAATTAATAAGTATATATTTATGATAACAAATTTTTTGAGAATCAAATATATTTGTACAAATAAATACATAATACATTGAAGTGTAGTCATAAAATCACAAATCAATATTATAATATTATATACATCACAAGAATATAATAATCGTCTCAAGTTTAGTTTAAAATATAGTAAGATATAGTTTTACTTGTAATAGGATAACAAAAAATGTGCACATGAAAATGTATAGTAAAACAAACCATGATTATAAATATCTTATTTTATTATTTATTTATTAGAATAATGATTAAGTAAATTGCACAAAATTAAAAAAAAAAATGTATTTAATGTACTTAAACAAGATTGTGAACAATATATTAAATAATAATCTTAATATACCTAAATTAACAAATTAATCAATATATGACTAAAAAAAAAAAAAAAAATGTTTTAACTGTAAAATATATTGAATAAAACCTACAATTAAATTTTTTCGTATTTATGGGATACAAATAAAAATTATAAATAATTTTAATTTCATAATATATACATATATACAATATACTTATAAAAATAAAGAAAAACACACAGAAATATTAAACAGCTAAAACACTTGACTAATTAACCACAGTTAAAAGTAAGAAAAGGGTGTAAGTTTTTAATGACTTTTTTGTATCATAATTGAAATAAATGTTATATTTATTATAAAGAATACATTTCAAATCTTCATAAAAATATATATTTTTGCTTTGTAAATACTTTGATACTTAAATCAAAATAATTTCTAAACAGTATTGAATGTATCTTGATAGTAGTTAAAAATATGTTTTTTAGTAACTTACACCCTTTTTTTACTGTATTAAACATAATAAAATTTCAATTTTCAAATATCTAACCAAAATAAGATAATAATATTTTTAAACAAACAAAATTAATCAATAGCTCTATAAATAAAAATAGACATTAAAATAACGTATTTAATCGATTAATCAAATCAAAGCATACCACTAATTGCATTAAAACTATTTAATTAACAATGATGCAAGGGAAATTTGAATTTTTATGAATACAATAGTAATGCAATTTTAGATGAATGTTAAAAAAAAATTGTGAACATTATATAACACTCAAAAATATTAATCATAATTATTTTTAAAAATATAATTGAATACATTAAGAATAATGATTAAACAATTATTTTCATATATTTAAATTAGTAATAACAAATCAAATAAAGTGAATAATAATAGCAAATATTAATATATTAAACAATTTTGATTTTTTTTTTACTTTTTTTCAAAATACAACTTTTGGGTATTCTGACTTTTGTGCTAGATTATATTATACACCTCCAGCTGGAGTAATGGTAACTTTAAGTAGTATTAAAAAAACAACATTTTTGTACAGTTTTATAAATATTAATTAAGTAGTTTTTCTCGAAACCCTCCTTAGAGATGATCGCGTTGTTGTTGTAATTTTAAATGGAGGGCTATCTAATTGCATCGATTTGTTTGATAAATGTTGATTATTCTTGATATTATTATTTTTCAGGCGAGTTGATAGTCTTCTAATGTTACCTTCTTTCTTTTCAGCAGTTGATTTTTGATCGGGCATCTGTGCCTTCGTATTACTGATTTTAGAAGGTTCAGTTTTGTCATCATTATCTTCAGATGTACGTCCTCTATACATACGTTTTATTACTTGAGATTCAATAAATCCATCTTCTTCAATATTTTTACGCTTACTTTTACGGAAATTATAGTGTGGAGTTCCACTACTTATTGTTGATGTACTGTCTTCAGACATGCATGTTTCTGAATCTACAGTAGTTATATTTAGTGGCGATTCTGGACCTGAATCATTTTGTTCAATTGAATCCAAAACAGATTTTGTGTTACCATTTATAAAGGACTTCGTTTCACAATCATTAGAGTCTTGATTCATTTCATTATACAAAGCTTGCTTCAAAAAAGATACTTTATTTTTATTTTTTTTACTATTATTTGATTGATCTACACTTGTTGAAATAATTGTAGAGGTAGTTGTATGAGATAAAACAGATTTACGCTTAGCTTGTAATGCATTAGTATCGTTTGATTTTGAGGTAGATGCTTGTAGCAAGCCATGTGTAGGACTCACAGATTTATCTAAATCGTTCAATATAGCTACTTCAGGAAATAGTTCATTTGTGCATGGTTTATCAACACCAAGACCATCAATGTCATCATACAAATCATATTCTTTAGGCGTTTCGACATTATTATCAAATTTTTTACATTGTTCGAAGACAAACATCTTCAAATCTTTGAATGTTTTTATTTGAGTGTGTTGAAATGACTCTTGTAGTTGTTTTAAATTTTCACTTTCCAACATTTTTTCAGTTCCTGGAGGCATTAATTTAGATAAACATTTGTTCCAATTTTTAGCCGACCTATCGTTTTTTAAGCGAAGTATCAGAGATCCTATTTTCATGTTTATACCAATAGCAGACTGATTGTCTAACATATTGTACACAGTATTACTTAAAGTGTTTTCATTTTCATTTTCCAATTCACATTCTGTTTTTATAGTTTTCTTTGATAATTCTTCTTTTTGTTTATCTATTAACAAAATAAAATGCTTATGAAACCACCAAATCTATATTTATTATAGAAAAATATTAAAACATATTAAGATTACATAAATTTCATTTAAGCTTCATGTTTAAATTATTGTGTATTTACCCCATATATATTAAACAGGATTATATATATTTTAAGACTTGAATTTTTAGTTTTATTTAAAACAATGTCTTTTTATTTTATTTTATAATACAAAAATCACATTTCAAGGGAAGTTTATACAAATATTTTAGCATATTACATTTCATTATTGTACCATATTTGATATTATCACCTATATATGATTTCATTATAAATAATTTAAGGAAAAATTTATTTATAAATTAAAAATTGTATAATATAATTAATTTCATATGTAAAACATATTTTAAAAAATTGGGCATAATTTTCCATTATGCATATTCTTTGTTTCTTAGATACAATATTCAAGGTAGTTTTGTTGAACTTTAAAGAAATTATAAATTATTACTTAACTAAAAAGTTTCAGAGCAAAACTCCAGAACAATAATTTCTTTCAGCATTATATTGGGTATGTTTAACAATTTAATAATGAATAATCTTTGTGGTAATAATCTTTTGGTGTTTTAAAATCTAAAGCTCTCATAATATTGAATCAACTGACTTCAAAAACGTATAAGTATTAGTAGACCTATAGATAAATAAACTTATCTACAATTTTCAACCCTAAAAGCAAGTAACTGAAAAATTATAATACATGGATGAAAAAGAATCAGTCATTGTCTTGTATAAACAGCCGTAATAATAAATTTAAATCCATCTTAAAGATTAAAAGATTATTTATTGAAAAACTTTTAAAAAACGTTGATCAAAGGTAGAAAAACAAATTAAAAATATTTTGTAATTTATTTTTTTTACTGTATTAAGATTTGAGTAAAATAAGGATTTAATTGAAAATCAATTGTTTTTTCTTTGACATTCAAATATCCAGATTCATGAATATTTTTTGAATAATATATATAATGTTACACCCCTGTTGTGAAATTTCCCATTTCATGTCATGTACTTTTTTTACGCTCAGTTCATGAACTGTACATGCAAATAAATTTAAATTGAAAAAATTCAATATTTTTTTTATTAAAAACTGTTATATAAATGTTAGTGATGTGCCAAAAATAAATTAAAATAATAATAAAAAAATAAAATACTGTGTAGGTACATAAAAAAAAAAAAATAATAATAAATAGGTATATATTGTATGAAACGGAAAATTGCAAAAAATAAATATAATTTTAATCGTAGTTATCAAACATATTATAAAAAGAATCTAACATTAAAAAAATTCTTTGTTTAAAACTGCAGTATTATACAGGAACATATAAATTATAATTTTAAAATTACATTGAAATTTATGAAATAAAAAAAAAAAATTAAATAAAATAAATTAACTAATTTAGTTTGTTTAAAACTGTAAAATTATTAGGGCAAATAAAAAAAAAAATGCATTTAAATAATTGTTTTAAAAAACATGAAAAATGTGTATTAAATTTTAATCATGGTTATCACATGTAGGAAGAGAGACCTACATAAAGACTAGACGATAATTGTCTGCGTTAACACGTTTATTAATATTTACTTATTTGTTATCCGATTCATGAACTGGGACAGTGTTTAATATGTCCAGTTCATAAAATGGGCGAAAAATTTGCCCAGCTCATAAAATGACTGTATCAACAATCCATTTCATTAACTGAGCAAAAAATTGCCCATTTCATGAAATTAAAACTAATATGAATCTATCTGGACATTTGTACAAAAAAAAACAATTAATTTTCAATTAAATACAATAGAGTACTTGTACGATTTGTCAAATGCAATAACTTTCATTCTATAAATAATTTTAACTTAATTGGCCTGTTTGCAAAAAGCCTGAAAAGTAGTAGGTCACTTAGAAACAATGTATTTATTTCAAATGTGCTACCTTTTTGCAAATAACTTTTTCGCAAAAAGGCAGCTTTTTCATATGCCCTACAACGTATCTTTAAAAGTTATATGTTTGTATGGTTCAACTTTTTAATCAATGTATTAAAAACAAATAAAAAGTTAAAAACAATAAAGTTAACTATAGTCCCAGCCACCAAAAGTAGCAGCTAATAATAACTGTCAAGCGCTAAGTAGATTTTTCGATGTAGTACTTATTTAACTTTTTGCGGAACTTATTCCAAATGTTTTAAAAATATACATTTTTTTGTAATATTAATTTTTATTTTTAACACAGTGTTTATATGCAAATTATTACTATTTAATTTATTTATTTATCATGTAAAAATAAAATAACACAAATAAGCTTAATAACTATTATTAATTAATCAATTTATCTTTAAGATAAAATGGGAACTACTGTTCCATTGTCTGAACCACAGACTGAACGTAATTCGGGAAGTAATGGTGGCAAGCCGCCACTTTTTGTGGCGTGGACTATAGATTAATTGAGTAAAACGTAAAAACCAAATAATTATATTTATTTATTATTCAAACTGTTCGAGATATTTGAGTTTGAATTCAAACTTACTTTTTTCTCTTATTTTAAACTATTTGAATTTCTTTAAGTTCAAGGTGTTTGAAAGTTAGAAGAATTCGATAACCCACCCCTACTTTAAATATAATTTTGCAAATGTTTGTGAAAAAAAAAAATATGAAATAAATGATCTAGGATTAAAAATAAATAAATATATGCTCTTAGATACTTACAAATATTAGATGTTTGACTGGCAGTAGAAATTATTTCAGCAGCAGCTGAAGCAGCAACTGATGCAGCAGCTGAAGCAGCAGCAGTCATATCACTTGAAGCTACATTTGGTTTATTTTCTTCTACTTCTTTTTTTATCGAATTAAGAGTTTTCAAAATATTAGATGAATTGTCAGATGTAATATTGGATGAATTTTCATGTTTGACAATTAAACTTTTTTCGCATTTTACCACATTCAAATTATTTGAATCTTTAGATAATTTTTTGTCACTTGTACAATCAACTGATATCAACTTACTATTTGTATTATTAAATTTGTTTTTGTCAGATTTCATTATAGTTTGTAGGCTGTTATTTTCATTGCTATTGGATGTTTCTTGTATATTTTCTTGTTTTATTTTAAGAGAACGAAATGGTGTAAATTCTATACTTTTGAAAGGGATGCTAAAACTTTCTGATGATTCAGATGGCTCTTCTTTTATAGTTATACTCAATTTTTCTTGTTTAAGAACAACTTGATCGATTTTAGAATTATTAATTAATTCTTGTTTTACATATGAATTATTTTGTTCATTATCACAAACGCTTTTTTGAATATTTTCTGATATATTTTTTTGAGCATCAGATAATATTAGTTCTTTATCGTCAGTTAATTCTGATGTAGGTAGGGGATGTATAACACTAAATGTACTTTGAGATGCCTGATTTTTTTTCATGACAGGAAATCGCTTTTCATTATTATCAAGTACTTGAGCTTTTTCCATCGATTTCAAAACAATGTCTGTTTTATTTATTTTACGTTCAAAAACTGTCGAGTTTTGCGAAGCATTAAGTAAAATTTCATTTCTTAAACCCATATTAGCAACTTGTAAGTCAGTTGCAGTTATAGCTGATAAAATGGCAGATTCATTTATATTTTTCCCCAATATAGAAGAAGACATTTTGACTTCATTTGAGCAAGAATTTTTAGCTGAAATTTCATGAAAAAGTACAGGACCTTGCCCTGAAACAGGACAATGCAATCTATACATTTTTTGGTTATTTCCTGCTGCAACAAGAAGTCTAACATTCCCAGCACTACCTTCAGGTATGGATAAAAAAGATCCAGATGTACCACTAACCATGATTTTGGTAGATTGAGATACTTTTGACTTGATTTCAGTATCAACATTAATTTGTTTTATAACATCATTAACATTAATTAAAGCATTTTCAATTAAATGCGTGTCTGTTCCCATTGTTGTTGTCGAAGTCTGCTCGTCTGTACTTCTAGATGGAGAATTAATTATATGTGAGAAATGGCTAACAGCATTAGAACTGTCTTCACTATCAATAGCATGCATATCAGATGTAGGACTCATTTCCATACCAGATGATGAGCAAGATGTTTGTTGAGAACAAGTTTTTAAATTAAACTGAGTAGACTTTCTACGTCTAGTATTCAAGCTTGGATTGGTTGGTGGGTTTGTTCTACGTCTTGGCGCAGGCTTATTTTTTAGTTCAGGAGAATTACGAAGTTGTTCAGCATATTTATCAAGTATAGCGTAAATTCTCTGGGTAGTTTGTTCGTCTTCTTGTAATTTAGGTAATGGTTTCTGCAAAACAGGAACTTTAACAGCTGAAGTTGATGGAGAGCTTGCTGGGGTTTTAATAACAGGTTTTGGTTTATTCGCTATTTGCTGTTTAGGGCAGTGTGCTGATCCATCAACTGGACTAACGCATAAACTATTATTAGGAGATGTAACTGATTGTGTAGGAGTATCACTACGGACTGAAATTACTGGTGGTGTTACTGATACTGGTTCTTTCTCTTCACTTGTTAATTCATTTACATTTGACAATGTTTGATTTAAAAATGAAAATGAACAACTTTCTCTTTCATTATTTATATTTGGTTTTTTATTTAAAGGAAATAATGTTTGATTACTATCCGAATTAAGCAAGTCATCATTTTCTGTAGGAGAATGCATTTGAATTATTTCATGATTTATTTGTGGTAACATATTGGCTGTACTCATTTCATTCATCAATGAAGTCTTACGAACTTCTTCCAATACTGATTCAAATTCTCTAACTTGTTCCATCATTGAAGAGCTGACATTTGTTTCAGTAACATTTGATTTACTAGTACTCATTGAGGGCTTGTGGTTTGAAGACTCAATAGTAGTTTTAACAGTATTTGTTACACTTGCAGAGATTATTCTATCTGATGCCTGTACTTCAGTGTTTTGTTTTCCTTGACGAAAACAATTTTGCTGCCAAGTAGGATGTTTGCGTAGCACAGTTTGGACTATTGATGGAGATACTTTTAGTTGTTGTTGTATTTGTGTTATTCCCTGTGAAGGTTTTTCTACACTAATAGTCTTTGTATCACTTTGTAAAGGAACTGAATATTTCAAATTTGAACTAGATGATGCTATAGATGAATTGTTGCAACTGGTTGTAAATGATGGAACTTTCGAAACCGGTTTACTAGCAATTTCTTTTTTAGCAGTATGAATACCATCAATGTTGCTAGTAGTAAGAAGATGACTAGATGATGCTGAAACTTGAGGCACAGTTTTCACTGATGGAATTGTTTTACACGTCATTATAACATTGTTTTTGTTATTCTCAACTGTTGTAACATTACTAGCTTTTGTCACACTTATGTTATGCTGGAGCCTACTTTCTGATTCATTTGAAGGTAAACTGTTAATTGTATTTGAGCTATCTGGGTCATCTAGGTCAGGATTAGTCTGCACACCTTTTGAAGTTGAATATACTCTAGGTGTTGACGTTATAGTTCTATTAACAATAATTGGTCCAGAAATTGAAGAAGGAATATTCGTCACACTTGATGAACAGAGCAATGAACTATCATTAATAATACTTGAATTTTGAAATTTTGTTTTCCCAAAAACTTGTTGAAACCTTGGTAACATTGATCCTGTAATTGTAACATTTGGTGATGCATTGGGGGAAAGTTTCGGTCTATCTGATAATTCTTTTAATTGTCTGTTTTGTATTTTAATATTGGTAATAGCAGTATTTCTTGGAGAGATGACCGATTTAGAAGGCTCTATTTGATTGACATCATCTTGTACTGCATAAAGTGTTCCTCTTTCGAATACAAACATGTCAGACATATTACCTTGTTTTAGAACTCTAGTCTTACTTTCATAAGTTTTCATGTTTCCTCGCGTTCTATTTAATGATTTAGCACTTGAATTGTTTTCTTGACTAATACCTGATACACCTTCTGTAACAACATTCTGAAAAATAGTAAGATTTGAAGCATTGTTTTTTTCAGTACATTGAATAAGGTGTTGTGATTCTGTACTACTAGTAACAAATTTAATTGCTTCTGATGTAGCAGTAAATGTTTGACTAATTAATTTAAGATTATCTATCTTTTTTTGTTCATCAGATCGGTTTTTTTGTGAAGTATGACTTAAATCAGTTAGCTGCATTCTTTTATTTTGAGTAGTTGTGTATAATGAATTATGTATATTGGTTTTTATAACTTGACTTTGTGTTGAAGCTATCATCAAGGATAACACTGAAGCATTCGGATTTGAAACTTCATTTAATGGCCGTACACCAACACATGTTGGAGTATGAATGGTTGACACTGGATTAATCATGGAAATATTTGGTTTTAAATTATCAAATGAATTGTTTTCTTTTGTAAGTGAAGGATTACCACTTGAAGAAGTGTTAATCCTACTAGTTATGATTCGATCATTTAACGATGCAGGCATATTAGTTGAAATCTGGCTTTCTGTGACATTAGTACTCACCTGAGATTGATTATTTGGGGAAATCATACTTTGCATAGCTTCAGATTCTGGATCGTTCAAATTGACCTGTAAGCCAATAGATGTCTGAACTGGAGAACTTTTTGTCTCAAAATGTGATTTATTTATATGCATCATAGCGGATATATTTGTAGAACGGTTACAATTAGTGGATATAGAAGAAACTGAGGCTGGAAATGAATAATCTATGAACCGATCACGAGCTTTAACACAGTAAGTAGTAGGCTTTTTGGTAGTAGTAGTTGCTTTTCCAGTAGTTTGAGGAGCATTACTTGGATTGATTATATCAGAAGTTCTAACTATCACATTCGATGATAAATGAACAGCATTTTCAATTGTTGGTTGTAGTCGCTCACCAGAATGTTGTAGTTGCTCACCAGAATGTTGTAGTTGTAAGTCATTCCAACGACGATCTAATTTGATTGGATTTTGATCTAAGAATACATCATTTGAATCTAATGGTTTATTGGTTCCTTGTGTACCAATATTAAGAACGTTTGTAATTGGATCAGATTGTATCTTTTGATTGCTAACAGAAACACTTCCAGTAAAACTACATTCTCCTTGACGAGTTCCAGAATTTATACTATTGTTTAATGAACTTGATTGATACAAAGACACAAAATTATCCAATGGATGAGTGTTAGTTTGGTTATCATTAGTTTTTTTCTCAATTTCACTATTAGAATGATGGTTTGAGGCATGTTCTGTTTGCGGCTGTGACACATTAGTTAGTGTATTTGATGTAGTTTGAATTTGTACAACATTGACAATGCGATCAGTATTTGACGGTATCATAAATTCTAATGAACTAAGTTGAGGTATTCGTTCGGACAACATACTTAAATGTTCACTTGAAGATGAAAGCTTATCATTTAGATCTGTCATTGAAATACTACTACTGTTTTCATCTTTACTAATTAATAAATTATCGCTCTTGTTAACATTTCCTTTTTTCAGACACCACGAATAATCATAATCTTTATGCTGATTTTTGTTTGTAGTTCTTTTAGCTCGAATTACTTTTTCAGTGTTAGTTTTACGTTCCTTACTCCTTTGAATATTTTCTTTTGAAGCAGAATCAATAGAACAATCATCTTCAACCCCAATATTTAGATTTTCATCTTTTGTTTCATCATCATTTAACAAGGAATTTGAGACTTCAGTTAATTCAAGGCTTTTCTGTGACCTTAAGTTTTGTCGTTTTTGAAAATTAACTTGTGGTTTTTTTGGTAAAGCAACTTTAGATTTATTTTTACAAGTACCACCTTTTGATCGTTTTCGTGTAATGATATTTCGTTTTCGTGAGCGGCCTTTTGGTTTTGATGAGCATTTTTTTGCATTTAAACTACGATAGGTTACAATATCTCCTGATGATGCAGCTGATGCACTTGACTCATTGTCACTGCTTAAATCACTACTGAAATATCCTTTATTGTTAGTTAACTTTTTCATATTAGCTTTTGAACATTCGTTATAAGTATTAACATCCATGTTAATATATTTTAAATCTTCAGGTCTCAACATATTTCGACTTATAATTGTATCAAGGTTCTCTAAATATCGTTGGCATATGATTTTCATTTCTGACCACTCCAAGTTCCAGTTAAATGATCCATAACGAGGATAATTTAGGACTGAAACCAAATTATTTTGCATGACTGGTGTTAATGGATCTGGTAAACTATTAAGGTCTCGGCATATTATGGTATAACTATCATTAATACCATAAATGATCTTGGTATTTGAATTTTCATCAGACTTAATGGTTTTAGTAGTTTTTGTATTTTGTTTATTAGAAACAACAGGCGAAATATTCGTAGCAGTTACATTCATGGATTTATCACAGGAATTTTCAGACACATCATTTAAATGTTCTGGGGACAATTTACCACTTTTGATGGCCAAATTTTGTACTTGCTTCATAAGATCTTTCGAAGGCATTAATGCATATGCAGTTAAAACACATTCCCGACAAATACTTACAACATCTTCAAGCAGATTAGCCAATTTCAAATAACCTTGAGTTAGCTCGGTTAAAGAGTTCATTGAATATTGTTTCTCCATCATCAGTTTATTATACTCTTTTTCATTTATATTAGTTTGTAAAGCTTTGATATAAATTTCCAAATACAGTGAAAGAGGAAGTGTTGAACCAAACTGTGAACACAAAAAAAGTTAAAAAATATGTTATCAGACAGAACTAAAAATTTAACATAAATTATAATAATTCTTTAATTTAAAATAAATATATATTACACTAAAATATGCACAAGAAAACATTTAATAAATTTAAAAAATATTACTATTTTAGAAAATTAATTGCTACCTAGTTTACCAAGTTTTGAAGCTTAAATCTTTAAAAAAAGAAAAAAAAGTTATACACAGGTCTTTATTAAATTAAGTTACTAACTTTTATTTAAAGCAATAGCCACTGTATATATATAAAAAAAAAAACACTGGATATTATTAAGTAAAACTATTTGATGACTTAAGTGAAATTAAATCAGTATTGTATATCTCATATGAAGGCTTAATATAATTTTGCACACAGAAGTATAAAATAATACATAAGTCTATGCCTAAAAAACATGACAAATAATTAGGTGTAGGTTGTTTATGACACATAAGGTGATTTGTAGTTGAACAGGTGAAAAATATTTCAAGTGAATACACATTTATCATTAATCCCACACATATATGTGACTAGGGCAGTGTCAGATTATTGAAAGATTCAAACTATAAGAAATACTTATATATATTTGTTAATTATTCATAATACAATTATTATAAATTATATATTTATATTAAATCATTATAAGCAACTATTATTAATTGTAAATTTAAAGTTTTTAATTCTAATTATTAAACATATGTTTTTGCAGATTTTTGGTTAAGAGTTTTTTTATCAAAATTATTAAAATCAAAGAAAAAAACACTAATAATGTGTGATTACCCATATAAGAAAGGTTAGATTACTAGACATGTGATACTACTGTATAGTTAAATTACAAGAATTGTACTTTACTGAAAGAAATACATTTTTCAAAGATCATAAATACCCTGTACATCCTGTCACCAATTATATCAATCATTATTTCATTTTTACTTACATTCTCATGAAGTATGTCGCAGAATTTATACAAATGTTTTGCCTTTGTAGGAATTCTGGTAAATTTAAGAATCAATTTTTTGAGCGATGTATTATCCATATTGCCCAATTTCATATATTTCGATATAAAAGTACACCATAACATCAATATATCAGAGAATTGATCATATAAATTATCATTGGTGAAATGATTAGTGATTACAGTACTTGCAATCATTTTATAGACCACTAATAAATGTTTACAAATTTTTGGCCTGTCTCCTAGTTGTACTTTTGAAAGATTATCAATCTTACTAGATAACCTTTTCAAAAGAATCTTGCTATTACTTTCATTAACAAATTCATGCAACTAAAAATAATAAGATACACATTTTAAATTTGTCAGTGGAAATCAATAATTAGTTATAGTTAAATAAATAAACATACTTCATTAATGAGTTCTTGTAGTTTATTTGATTGTGCGAGGCAACCAAAATAAATATCTCTGATAAATTCAATATCTTCTTTTCTAAAATAAGATTTACTTCTTTCGTTATTCTTATACAACTTTACAGCTAAAGATGACATTTGTAGAGCTTGCTCTTCACAACTTCCCTCACAAAGTAATTTTAAACGTAATGCAAATATATTACTCTTTTCATACTCAATGAAATTGAAAACTAAAAATGTTTATTATTTTTAAGTAAACATCACTTAAATTTGTTTAATACAATTGAACATTTAAAATAAATCAAAACATTACCTTCTTCTTCTGATGGATTGGTATGAAATAATTTTGGTAAATAATGATGATTCCAAGGATAATCTATTATAGCTATCAAAAAATGACAAGATTTGATTGCCTCTGGATGACATTTTATGGATTGCAAAACACGCAAGATTTTCTTTAAGACTGAACTAAAACGACATTTAAGATTTTTCTTCATCATGTTCCAACCAGGATCTAAAATGACTACAGCTGATTCACTGAAAAATGCCATGAAATGATAGTTTTATACATGATTATTGTTTGTATTTATTCCCAATAAACTACAACACTAAATAATTCATAACAGCATATGACATTTTTTTATTATAGGTAAATTGTGGATTGTTTATAATTTAAAACATTTTTTTTTTTTATACAATTAGGCACATTAACTAAAATTGACATAATTATTTTTTGATAATTTAAAATTCAATTTGTAGACATACATAAAATAGTTTGAATACTTAACAAATGAATTGTTTCAGATAAGAAATTTACCATCTAAGTATTTTGAATACCTATAACATTCAGTTATTGTTTTAATTTTGTAAGTGTTAGTGGTTTCAATATTAAGTATTAAAAATCCGGATATACTTCGCAAGATGGGTGTCCTTCGCACGACGGGTGGGATTCTCTTGACGGGTGTATTTAATTTTAAAGAAACGATAAATCATTTCTTCAATAAAACGATTCTGAACGAGGGAAGTTAATAATATAAAAAATAAATGAGAAAAAAAATGTTAGAAAAATGTCCAAAATTTTTTTGCGCCAAAATCTTTCTTATATGATTTTCTATCTACGAGTATTGTTAAATTTTCATAAAATTCGGATCAAAAAACGATGGTTTCCAAGTCGTTTTTGTCAAATTTTTTCTAAAAAAAAAAAAAATAAATTGAAGAATTGAGAAATTCAAAAAATAACCTCTCTAAAGTACAATCTAGAGACAAATCTGGTTTCAAAAAGTTACTGATCGAAACTTTTGGACAAGTATTTCTATACGAAAAGTTGTACACAGGAAAAATAAATAAACATCATTGTAAAAACAATAGCTTCTTCACTTCGTTCAAAATCTAAAATGACAAATTGAGAGAATTATATAATACTTATAATGTAGGTAAATAATCTTATACATATCATGAAAGTAATGGGATTAAAGGTTTCATTTTATTAAGCGAAATTCAAAATTTTTATATAGGAAATAGACAACAATTAAAAATAATACTTAATTTTTCAAGTATTATACTCAAGTGTAATTCACTCGATAAAATTAATTTAACTTTATATCAAGTAATATGAAACAAAGTTCTGTTTCATTTGAAATTTTGACTAAAAAGAATTCAATGTATAAAATATGCAAATGTAACATTGACATTTTGAAGGAATAGAAATTATAAATAATAACAATATTATTTAAAATAAGTTAAGTATTGGGCATATTATATAATTTAAATGCATTCATTTGTTTTCCTTGAACAAGAACTGAAGATACAGTAAATGTTTATATTAACTATTATAGGTAAAACATTTTTAACAAATTATAAAAAATTAAGTTGGTTTTTATAGGTATATTTAATACTTATTATATACTTCAATTTTTTGTTGTTGTAATAATAGTAAAAATCTTTTCATAACAATTATTAAGTAAGTATGCTAAATTTTAAAATATAAATTATCTGTTTATTATTTTACCAATATGGTGGCACAAAAAATGGACTTATAATTCATTTATAATTTAAAAATATGCGAATCATCGAATATGTATATTCATACTGTACTAATTAAAACTGCAGAATTGTAATTTATACAGAGTATTTCTTATTATTAGACTAAAAACACAGTGAATTAAAACCCTTATGAATACAATAATTATAAATAGTAATATTTTAATAATGCCACTATAGATAAATATCAGAACTGATTTAAATAACATATAATAATATATATACGAGTTAGTTATTATATATATATATATATATATATATATATATATACAGTGGAACCTCGATAAGTCGAAATTCAAGGGAAATGCAATTTTTTCGACTTATCGAGGTTTTCGACTTACTAAGGTTTTCGAGT
>JAIPRM010006075.1:0-18004 GCA_025469315.1 Stegophylla sp. TES_Ste_2020 | reverse complement strand
TCGTTTTTGTCAAATTTTGGATAGTTTTTTCCAAAAAAAAAACATTGAAGAATTGAGAAATTCAAAAAATGACCTCTCTTACAATCTAGAGGCGAATCGGGTTTCAAAAAGTTATTGATCGAAACTTTTGGACAAGTATTTCTATACAAAAAGTTGTACACAGAAAAAAAAAAATAAAAAAAAATGAATAAATAAACATCATTGTAAAAACACTAGCTTCTTCACTTCGTTCAGAATCTAAAAAAACTGAGAAATTCAAAGAATAACTTTTCTAAAGTACCAACTAGAGGCAAATCTGGTTTCAATAAATTGTTGATCGAAACTTTTTAACAAGTATCTACCTATATCTAAATAAAAAAATGTTTACACAAAAAAAGAGTTAAAAAAAAAAATAAGCATCATTGTAAAATCACTAGCTTCTTCACTGAGTTCAGAATCTAAAATTGTATTCTGTTTATGTCGTAAATTTACTCCGATTTCTTCATAACTTAATGTTTCATACAAAAACTATTCTAAAAAGTTGTCGCTCGTTTCGCTTCACTCTAAATGAGCCTCAAAAAATTCTCCGTCTTCGGTGTCGCCTACGCCCAACGTAGATATTAATAGACAGTAGTACTCACCAGGATATTTGGTCGAAGTACTCGACATTTGTGCCCAAACTACTTGACCGTGGGTATAATCCATAGTGACGAGACGAAAAAAAATTTTGCGTTTAAAGTTGCGTACTACTAGTATCTAAAGTCAGTACTAAAGATCACTTGTACTACTATTTACTAATGGACACCGTGGTGGCGACGATAAAATGACGAAACACTGGTGAAGACGAACGCGGAACGGATGACGAGAAAAACCAGTTAGCGAGAAAACGACGAGTGAACGGCGGTACAAGCACATCGAGAATGAGGCTTTGTTGCCGGCGCGGCGGCCGAAAACGAGGGTTAGTATTTTAATATTCACAAAAGACGTTCGCCACGATTGGACCAATAGATACCATGGTAGTGCTGCAGAGTTGTTAGTAGTTAGTTTTCCCCACCTAAGAACCCAGCCGCCGTGCGCCGCGAGAATAATGGACATGCTTGTGTTATGGTATTTCTACAAAATACGTGACCGCCAGATGATTCATAACCTTTACAAAAAAACGAAAACATCGTTTTGTCAATTGTTACTTGGCTGGCTATTGTTGAATTACTTATCCGTAGCATGATTGTTAGGGTCGTACCAGTGATTGAGGCTCATAAAAATCGCTGTTTAAATAACAATATTATCAATGGTATAATATTATGTGAAAAATTCCGCGTACCATCTGTAGACGTAGGCGGACGACGTATTTTATTGTTACGAGTCCGTTTTTAGTTATTGTTAGTGTTCAGTGGTGGGTATATTTATTTAGTTCGAGACTTATCGCTCGAATATTGAAAGAATCGTGCATGCACATGTTATTATGCGTATAAAGTAATCAAAGATTTTTTTTTCTAGTTGAATTGAATTTTTAATTTTTAACGATTTCTTTAGATTTATTAATTTTTTTTAGTAGGTTTTAACAACATAATTATGCTGTCCTCTACTCGGAAACTATTAGGGGAATTTCTCTATAGTTCCAACGTCCAGCTAATAATATTATATTACTGAAATCTAGTGCTCGGTAATGCCACAACCAGAAAATTTTAAAAAATATCCCTCTATGACTCGTTAATTATATTTTATATTAGTCAATATTTAACGTAAAAAATTATGTAAATCTTTAAAATGTATTTACTTAACGTAAAACTTTTTTAATTGCCAATATTTGTCAAATATGTGTTTTGTTTAAAAAAAAAATTTAATTTTGTATTTGAGTTCATGATGTCATGAAACAAATTTATCTTACTTAGACTATTGCACAGTAATTAATAAAGAATATCCAAATGCAAAAAATGTTAACAAATCTTATTGATGCAATAGGCTATCTTTGAATATACATATATATATATATTATTTTTTTAATGTGATGACAACACAAAAAATTGTTGTTGCCAATGGACGATTACGCAGCGGTTGAATAAGGTAAAATAACCATCCGACAGTATTTTATTAATAGCGATTGACAGTCAGAAATTTTAGTGGTTTTTTTTTTTTTTAATAATAATAATAGGTAAAACTAACAACGATAATGATGCTTTGTAAAAAGAACGAAATAAAAATAATTTAAAAACAAAACTTGACCGGGAAAAAAACCAAACATAATTTAAACCAGTATTCTTCACTCGTTGGGTGTCCCGTTCTTGATGAGTGTATTGCATTTCAAAGAAATGATAAATCATTTCTCCCATAAAACGATTTTGAGCGGAGTTTTAGTTAATACACAATATAATAACAATTATTACCTATCAGTTTTATAAATAAAAGTGTTGAACAAAAAAAAATTTAACATATTAAAAATGTTCTTTAACCAAAATGGTCTTCACATCATTGTTTATCTAGATTAAAATTTTCATAAAGTTTGAATTAAATCAAAACTTTTAAAGTTATTTTTGTCAAATGATGGGTAGTTTTTCCCAAATTTTGGAATAGACAAAAATATAATGTTATTTATCACTATTAACTTTAAGTACCTACTAGGTATAATACAATTATTTTATTATTCGATAACCTTAAATTTAAATGTGTGGTGAGTTAGTAAAAAAAAAGCCGGACATACTTCGCACGATGGGTGTTCTTCGTACGACGGGTGGGATTCTCTTGACGGGTGTATCAAATTTTAAAGAAACGATAAATCATTTCTTCAATAAAACGATTCTGAACGAAGTAAGTTAATAATATAAAAATAAACGGACCCGGACATCTCGCCGCCACCACCGTTTCACTGCCACCACTACGACGCCACCGACTCGCCGCCACAATCAGAAAATTTTAATACTATATAAAAAATGGCTAATTAAATGTTTTAATTGTTAATAAAAGTAATAATAATAAAAAGTAGTAATAGTAATAATAGAATAATGAAGGAAAGTAAGAATAATAGCTAAATGATTTAAGTAAACACATACAGAAAAAATAATAAAAACAAAAATTATTCTCCTCATTTGAATGTAAAACAAAATTTAAATGAAAAAAAAAAAAAAGGAATAAAAATCTCCGCCCGGACAGGGACTTGAACCCTGGACCCTTAGGTTAAAAGCCTAATGCTCTACTGACTGAGCTATCCGGGCTTACGACTTTAGCGGTTTAATTGAGAAGTTTTCAGCAAAATGGTACTTAGGTAGTTTACATAACATTATTAGACTATTTTAGACTACTACAAAATGCGTAAATTTTTGAGAAAAGTATACCAAAGTGACCTCGAAAATCAAAATTTGGTACCTACGTCTGAGCAATAAAAGTCTTCAGTGCCATATTTTTAGACACGGGTTTAGGCCAGTAGTGTACGCAGGATTTTGCAATGGGAGGGGCTAATAATAAAAAAATATATATTTCTAGTTTCATTTGTTTTGAAATTGATATTTTAGGAAACTATGCAAAATTATCTTTTCCACTCTGTGGTAAAATGTTAGCGATGCTAGTTTCTATCCACTTAAGCACTCCATTGAGTGAATTTCTATTAAATAGGTATATGGTCATAAAACTAAAAAAATCATCACTGTTCCATAACATTTATCAGTTATCACATGATAAAAAATTAAAAGTTTCTAATATTTTCAAATATCCACATTCAAAGGAAGATAAACTTGTTTGATAATTTTATCGAATCTGATGAATAATAGGATAGGATAAGTGGTAAATTCAGTATTTTGGATTTATTACTAAATAAATAAAATTAATTTTGTACAATAAAATTTTACATAAAATGCTAATAGGTTATTTTCGAAAATAACGTGTTTAAAGTGCGGTCTTAATGATAATCTATGAACTACAGAAGGATTACATAAGACTTAATTCAACTATATATAGGTTCCTACTCAAAAATGTTGTCAAAAAATTAATACTAAAACTATTGCAAGAAATCTAATTTAATTTAATCTTTATCTTTTATACAAAATAAAATATAATACGGACAATGAGGAGAGCTTTAGCGTACTCCACTGGGTTAGGTATGCATGTATGTATGTATATTAATATATGTGTGTGTGTTGTGTAAGATTATATTAAAATGTCAGATTTGTTTATTTATGTGAGTAGTGGTATGAACTAAAATGGGTTTTTTTACCTCTCTCTTCGATGTTTTTCCCAGTCTATTTAATTTCACTGGATATCTTTTTTATTTATTTTTATCTTTATACTCTGAAATTTTTTATCTAATATGTTTATTTATTTTTTTACTTATAAAAAACCCGTACAAACGCGCTTCGGTTACAATATTACAATAGTATGGAAATACACAGCGACATAGCGATAAAAATAATTTCAGTGCCTTTTTTTTTTATTATTTCCATAAAACTGGTTTTATCGGATTGCTATCTCTTGATTAAAATTTTTACCAGAGGTTTTAAATAAAACACACGAATATAAGCAAATCAATTATTCAACGTTAAGTATAAAATAACTGATATGTCAGCAGACAGCAAGAGAAAATATTTTATCGCGCACCTTCCTAGACTCTAAGAAAATGAAAAATGTTTCGTTTTCAAATCCGGAAAATATTTTTTTTCTGATAATCTAAAACAATGCATTGCGAGTACATTAATATTTTCATATAACAGACACTACAAAAGTAGAACGTTTTTTTGCATTTTTATTGTTTTTCCCTTTTTTGAGATTAGTTTTTACAATTTAGTTTAGATTCTGAGTAGAACGAAGAAGATATAAGTAGTGTTTTTACATGGATTTTGAATCAGAATTTACCTCTAAATGTTACTTTTGAGTGGTAATTTTTCGAAATTCTCAAAATTTTTTTTAAAAATGAACAAAAATCCCTTTAAAACTATCTTTTTTTAATCAAAACTTTATGAAAATTGAAATATAGATATAGATTATAATATAAGAAATATTTTGGTTGAAGATCATTTTTAATGTGTGAAAATACATAACATACCTAGATGGGAAAATGGTTAAAGCTAGCGTGTACCATAGATGCTGTAACCCGTAGTATTGGCTACGCACTCCTGCTTACATTGAATATCGAACAGATTGAAAAAAAAAAAATCGAAGAAAGTACGGACAAATATTATGGTATATTTCTAGTTTACGAACATCCAAAAAAAGGTTGGTAGTATTTTTTCACCATCTCACGTTATTTTTCGACAAACTTTTGTACTTTTTTCAACCGTGACTGACCAGACAGTGACATCACGATAAACATTAGGGTGTATACGTTAAAAATATCCGTAAAAAAAATAACTGGGTAAAAATATCCGATTTTCGATGGCCATTTAAATACATGAAAAAAATAACTACCTAATAAAAATTATATTGATATGGACTTATTTTAATTAAAATTATCTAAAATAGCCTATGCAATTATAATATACAAGTAATAGTCAGAGGGGTTTTTTAGATTATATCCTACAATTAATAGAAAAAAAAAAAACTAATTATATTAGGGTTTACTTCATTTTTCAAGCGTTTATTAAGTACGAAAAATCGTTGATTATTTATTGATTTAACCCCCGCAAAGTACATTAACCTTAACCATTTTTCAAAAAATCTAGGGGACTATGAGTGGTTTTGAAGGGACTTAGCTCCCCTAAGCTCCCACTTAGTTGCGCCTATGCTCCGCTCTTAATTATAGTTGCAAATTTACAGCCGTTTGAAAGTTGCGCATTGTACTAATTGTGAGCATCGCGCTATATATGCATTAACGATTTATTTTCAGCAAGGTATTTTCTTAGCATATCGATAATAATTACTGATTATCAAACCAAAATGTTCCCATGTTGCACAACAAGCCGCCTGCAAGGGTTGACGCCGATTTGAATCGGGCGCGAGCAAAGCAACGCTCAATGTCATATTGGTGCTAAGCGTGACGACGAGAGTGCGGAGTAAATAGAGAGAGAAAAGAAATGAAAGAAGACCGTCTTATATAATATATCGGATAATTACTCCTACGGATATTTTTACCGGGATTTAAACATTAGTACTAATAATTTTATGTTATAGCAAATTAATGTTGATTTACGATAATTAGAGCCACTTTATTATTTTTTATAATGATGTTTGTATTTTGTTGTAATTTGAAATTATGTATGGAATATTCATTAGTTGTATCTAATGATAGATAATATATGAATGGTGTTGTGTCCGTTCTGTCGGTTTGTTCCGCCAACGACACGTAACGTATAGAGTTCGCGTTTTCAGAGACTGGATTTGTTTTAAGAATTGGGTTTGAATAAGTAAAGACTACTGAAGTATTAATTACTTGTTAAATTTATTAAATTGAGTCGAGTGTAATACTGAGTGGTATTTATTTGACTGTCTGGAGACGACTGTCTTTGTCAACACGGACGACGTCTGCCGAGTCGTAATAATAATAATAATAATATGCTTACTCTGCATTAAATCCCCTCTTGTTTACAATCGTACTTACAATGCTAATGCTTATAATATTTATAATAGTAATAATAATCATAATAACAATAATAATAATACTAAGAATAATTAGGGGTTCGTAACAATGGGTATATATGAAAAATCAATTTTCGTTTTTCGTAAATGTTGTATGTAACAAAATAATTTTTAGTTCAACATTTAAATTAATTAAGTTCAATGTGTGTATATCAGTATAATAATATGTAAGATCAGTGTACAATCGATTTGTTATTCTGGATGAATTTCTATTACTATTGTGAATGGTGATACTGATACTTATTATTCCGTATCATATTGTACAAATTTGATCATTCACATGAATAATGAATTGGACATGGATTATTGTGTTATTAAATAATTATTATTAAACATATTGAAAATTACTATTTTTGTATATACTAACTGAAGCTCCGTTCAGAAATGTTATATTGAAGAAATTATTTATCGTTTCTTTAAAATTCAAGACACCCAACCGAGATGATAAGAATACCCATGATGCGAAATACGTCCTTTTTTATTGCTTGTAATTTTAATAAACTTTAGCATTTTTAAGTAAAATTGTCTTGAATAAACTAAAGCTCCACTCAGAACCGTTTTATTGAAGAAGAAATTCTTTATTGTTTCTTTAAAATTTTACACGCCCACCAAAGTCCCTGCAAAGAACCTAAGAATACCTATGTTGCGAAGTGTTGGATTTTTTTCCTTTAATTTACCTTCAAGTATTAAATTATGTTGATATTATTACTTAAATTTAAAAAAATGTTGAAACGTTTTACCAATTAATTTCTAGCCTACGCGACTTGTTATTTCGCCGTTCATAGTTTCGTGAATAACAATTTTTACAATGAAATACCATCGATATTATTACATTATTTTGTGCCATAGCGATGTAAAATATTATTATAATATACATTTGGACAAGTATTTCTATTCGATAATAAGTTCACAGAAGGAGCGCAAAAAACAATTAACGTTATTGTAAATTCACTAGCTTCTTTACACCGTTCGAATATGAAAAATTTGAATAAGTACATTATTATTCCTACTTTTAGAATCATAATACGCGCAAATGTACCCTCACATCGTGGCACACAAGTGCTAAATACAATCATTGACTAGATACGACCAGACGTATGTGATTATTGCTCCCAACACGTCAATTACATTAGTGGGTGCAATAATCGGACATAAAAAGATTGTTTTTTCATACAGTACAATATAAAATAATATTATTATTTTATTATACTTATAATATTTTAGTATTACCTACTTATTGTTTATTGGAATCCTATGGTTATACGGTACAAGATTTTTTTATATATAGGTTGTTATGGTATCTTTTATCAAATAACTAATAAAATATTATCTGATGTACGTAAAAATTATTAACTACATGTGTACATATTGTATACTGTTCATTTTTTAATTATTTTAAATATTCCATATTCTATTTAATAAAAAAAAACTGAGGTGACTAAGGTGACAACCATAAACTATTTTATTAACTTAATTTCATTGGTTGTAACAACCAGGTACGTCCAAAGCCGAAATTAGACGTATCTGGTTATTGCAACCATTGAATTTTAGTTTTTATAAATATTTTCATGAATATAGTTTGGTATATAACAATGGGAGTGAGTTTAGTTGATATATCTTATTATTATAAAAATAATAATACCTCGTTTTTAAGTTTTGGTTCATTTACCAATTTTATAGGCAGTTTTTTTGTGTCTCCTGAACAATTTTAAAATATAGACATATCTGGTGGTTATTGCACCGTGGTCTTCTCAATTACCATTGTATATTTCGTGTAAATCGTCTCGCTTGTAAATTCGAATGATAATATTTATTGTAATATTATTATAATAATAATCTGACCCCGCTTGGTTTATAATATTGAATAAACGCTATCGTTAGGCTTATTCATTTTTTTTCCCCCCATACTGTACGGCTATATACGCTAGACACTATTATATTGTTGTTATGAATATTATTATGTCTATTCCCGGGACAACACGGGTTAAAATACTATTGTGAGTTCTGTCCATTGTTACCGCGACAGAAACGGACTTCTTCCATAATAATAATAATATTATTAACGTTACACTGGTGCTGCTCGTGAGTTCGACTCGTTCACACAGCACACGAGTAAAATAATATTATAGTATTGTGACAAATCCGTACGACAGTGATTCTTAATCTTTCTCGAACATCACTACCCCAATAATTTTTCCTCGAAAATCTGTTACGGCCGCGACATTGTATCTGTTTTATCTTTCGGTGGATTGCGCGCGGTGCTCCTAGACTGCAGTGGTTCTCAACCGGTGTGCCGCGAGAAATATCTGATATTTGCAGTGATTATATTTTTGTCAATCGTGTGCGCGCACACCGTTAGCGAGTTTAACGTTTATTCGATTTATAATATTATTTGTTATGATATCAGCTATGCTTGTGTTTTTCTAGTTTATTTCACATAAGTTCTCTTCTCTTTTCTGATACCAACGTCCTAGTGGACTATTAAATAATGTCAATCAATTGTGCAGATTATATTATGCAATATATGTGTAGGCAAACTGTACAGTGTGCAGTTTTAACTCGGCTGGATGACTAATGCCTTCTTATGGTTATCAAAGCGGTTGTTAAGTTGTTGTTGTTAAGTTCGTGAGTGTGCCGCGAAAATTTGTATAGTGTGTCGTGAACCAAAAAAGGTTGAGAACCACGTGACCTTGAGTGCACCTTGGAGCGCCAAGAACATGATTTCGATCCGGTTCGGACGCGAAGTTCTAATCAACGTTGCCAAGTTTATTATTATATGCAAGGTTGCCATATTTAGCTTGGGTGTTCGTCGGGACTTCTACGTATTCGGGTTAGTGTGTATAGAAAAAATATAATATCGTCTGCACAGTCGCCACAGTATTGAGCCGCTTTATCGCAATCCAGTAGCAATTTAAAATTACGGGAGTATCACACATAGTAATAATAATAATAAAATATTATTATGTGGCTGGACTCACAGTGGGAGTGGGAATTACATTTCTAGCAGGTCACAAATGTAGCAACTACATCAAACGAAAATCGACACTCCTAAATAAAATTTTTTTTTATTTATTTACTATGGCAGAACAAACGTCTTACTTCAATTTTAATTACTTACCCTCAACAGCAGATAATTATCTCGATATAGATAACTGTGTTAAGTAAACACAGTTGAGGCGATTATACATTGTTATAATGAAGTTGTATACTATTACAAACAAAATAATTTTATTTTTTACAATAAACATTTATGTATAAAAAATAAAAAAAATAAAGTTTTTTCAAAAATATTCAATTTATCTGGTATAGCAAATAATATTAATAAATAAAAAAAACGTTAACTAACTACTACTTATTTCACTGTCACTAGTTTCTATTTCTTTCAGTTCTGAGCTTTCGATGTTAAGTAAATGAATTCTGGAGGAAATTTAGTATGTTATTTGTTAGGCTGTGTTTTTAAACTTGTAATAATTAACGGATAGAATGACACTAATAAGAAATTCGAAATATCTGTGTTTGTATGAATACACGATGATTTTTGAAAATGATGTTCTCTGAATCGATTATAGTTTTTATTACTTTCCTCTTGGGCAATCGAGACAAGAGCATTTTTTATGATTAATGAACCATGAATTAAAATTTTGCGTACACTTGGCGGCATTCTGTACCAATTATGATGTTTGACATAAAGTTCTGCAATATTTTTTGTATAGTTTTTGAATTCGTCATAATTTATGTCATAACCACAAGAAATAACTATTAAAATAGTTAAGAATTGGTTTAATAAATTTAAATTTATTCCAGTGATTTCAGTAATTTTTTCTATGTTCCTAAAAAAACCGTCTAGCGACATTATTATTGGTATTAGATGTGCCTAAAATATAGTGACTAAAATCACTTATGTGCCATTGATCAAAAAATTCGTAAACTCAGAGGCGTTAGCATGAAAGGGACGGGATGGGCAATCGCTTCTCCCGTGAACTGATTTAAATGATTCTGAACGAAGCGAAGAAACTAGTGTTTTTACAATGATGTTTATTTTTTTATGGTTATTTTTTTTTGCTATAAAACTTTTTCGTATGGATCTACTTGTCCAAAAATCTCGATAATTAACTTTTTAAAACCCGATATTCCTCTAGTTCATATTTTAAAGAGGTGTTACGAACCCCTAATTATTCTTAGTATTATTATTATTGTTATGATTATTATTGCTATTATAAATATTATAAGCATTATAGCATTGTAAGTATAATAGTATGGTTTACACACATATAAAACATGACGTGGGGATTTAATGCTGGGTAAGCATATTACTATTATTATTATTACGACTCGACAGACGTCGTCCGTATTGACAAAGACAGTCGTCTCCAGACAGTCAAATAAATACCACTCAGTATTACACTCGACTCAATTTAATAAATTTAACAAGTAATTAATACTTCAGTAGTCTTTACTTATTCAAACCCAATTCTTAAAACAAATCCAGTCTCCGAAAACGCGAACTCTATACGTCACGTGTCGTTGGCGGAACAAACCGACAGAACGAGCACAACAGAGGTCATTTTTTGAATTTCTCAATTCTCCTATTTTTTTTTTATTTAGAAAAACTACCCAAAATTTAACAAAAAGACTCGGATACAATCATTTTTTGATCCAAATTTTATGAAAATTTAAACATAGATAATAATATAAAAAAGATTTTGGTGCAAAAAAAATTTGAAAATATGAAAAAAAAAATTTGGACATTTTTCTAACATTTTTTTTCTTATTGAATATTTTTTCCTTTATTAATTTCTTTATTTATTAGATAAAAAAAAAAGTGAAGTAAAGTAAAGGCAAGAAAGCCGGACATACTTCGCATCACGGATATTCTTCGCTCTTACAGGTCAGATACTCTTGGTAAGTGTGTTGAAAATGACTATCATTATATTGATCTTTTTATTATTAACTTCTTTCGTTCAGAATCGTCTTATTGAAGAAAATATGATTTATCGTTTCTTTAAAATTCCACAAACCCACCAAGAGTATCTGACCCGAAGAGCGATGAATATTATATTATGAATAATATAATAAGAGCGAAGTATGTCCGGTTTACTTTCCTTAGCTTTACTTTTTTCAAATATAGTGATTATTATAGAAAATACAAATATTACATAACCATTATATTATAGTAATAACAATTTTAACACGATTTGTGATATCATAAACAAAAAGCTCCTCTTAATAGTTATTACTAACTTTTTTACAGACGATAGTTAAGTTATTTTATGGATCAACTATATAATTTAAATGATAGTACAAAAAAAAAAACGGTCCGTAATTTACAGTGCAATATGCGAACTATTTACCAATTTTTATGGTTCAATTCACAACTTATATCATCTTAAATGTAAATAGGAATCAGGCGCGGATCCAGTATATATTAACAGGAGAGGCGGAAGTATCGAAAGTCCATACAAATTGTACTATATCTGATAAGTAATAAACATAGAGAGGTATATTTACAGAAACGTAAAAGTGCCACTTTAAGAAAAAAAAAAAAAAAAACATTTTGACTTTACAACTAAAAATTTTAACTTTGCGACTCAAAATTTTGACTTCGCAACTTGAAATTTTAACATGGCTATTTTTATTCGCATATGGATATTATCACGATTTATCAATAAACAGAACTCGAAATTTTGAGTGGCCAAATCGAAATAAGAAAGTTGATAAGTTGAAAATTTTAAGTTGCGAAATCGACTTGGTTACTTGTTGACTTCTTATCCCTTCTGGATTCTTATGAATTATCAATTAACAAAACTTGAAATTTGAAGCGGCTAAATTAAAAATTTTGGTAAGTTAAAATTTCGAATTGTAGTGTCAAAATTGGTAACTTTATGTGGCACTACTACGCTTCCACAGATTTGTGTCTTTAAATACAATAATACATAGACATTGGATAACAAAAAATATTGCAATAAAATTTACAAGAAATTAAATTAACACATTTCAATAAAGCCAACGGAGGGTGCGGCCACCCCTACCGCCCCCCTCTGAATCCGAGCCTGATAGGAATAATAACATGTAGCGGCATATGTCTACAAATAGTAAATATTTCACGGAGACTTTTTTTCCTGTATTCGACTGTTGTACTATTACTTTTGCCGTAGAAACATTTTTTGTTATTTCAAAAAATATTCGACTGTAGTTAACATAACACTGATGAATACATGTCATAGGATTTGTCGTTGTATAATAATTAATAAAAGATTTTTTCTCGAACAACTTCATTACAAATCCTCACAAAACAAACAACGTATATGAAAGTTGGTGTATTTTAGATTTTCATATATCGACGGGAATAAAATATATTTCTGTATTTGCACGTCGATTACGAAAAAAAGCTAGGTTCATCCGGAAAATAGTGGTCGACGCGGCGGTGGCAGTTCGCAGAGCCAGTTCGGACATGTGATGTTCGTTTGCGCATAGTTATGGTGACCAGATGTACTTATTTTTGTAGAACAGTACTCTTTTTAGTTGCATTATTCTAGTGCCCTCAACAACATTGTTGAGTATTACATAAATTTGTACTTTTTTTTTCTTTTTTGATAATACTGTGGATTAATACATATTATTTACAATATAATCGTTTATAATTTATTTGGTTATTTGCTTATATTTTATAGTTTGATCTAATGCATATTTTGTACAATCTGATATTTTTCTTCTTAGGCATAAACCTAGTAGTTACAATATTGGTGTATTTTTTACAGTTATTAATAAGAATAAATAGTTGGATCATAGTTAGGTAAGTTTGTAAGTTAGATGTGATTATAATAGATAGAAGAGGTTTTAATTAAGATATTAATTAAAAATCAAATGAAATATTTAAACTTTTCCCCAATCAGAACAATACATTATTATATTCACCCGGGAGGTATTCAACTATTTTATATAAAAAAAATGAGGATGAAAAAACTACTATTTTCTTATATTGTACCTTTTTTATTTATTAATTTATATATTATCTGTACATATTTCTATTAAGGTATATAATTCTTGTTTGTAAACAATATTTTTTGTTTTTTGGTGAGGCGCATACACATATAGATTTTTTGCCGAGCTGACACGGGAGCAAGCAATCCTTTTGAGGCATCCTTTCGGTGTGCATTTTATTGTTCGTTATAATAAGGGCCTTAGGGCCCCTTCACACGAAGCCACTCAGCAGCGCTACTTAGAAGCGCGTCAGAAGCGCTGCATATTTTTTTAGAAGCGCGTCAGTAGCGCTGCATGTTTTTTTAGAAGCGCGTCAGTGGCGCTGCTAATATTTTTAAAAGCGCGTCAGTGGCGCTGCAAAAGTGTATCGGTAGACAATACGGATTAATCGCGCTACTAACGCGCTACCAACGGGCTGCAAAAATAGTCGCGCGATTGCAGTCACGTGTGAAACCCCCAATCTAAATATACGTTCTGTTACAAGAAGCGCGACTTTTAGACTTTTAGACGCCGCGTTCTGCGGCGAAGCCAGCCACTGACACCGTCTGTGGCGCTTCAAATTAGTGGCCCTGGTCGTGTAAGAAACCATCTATATAAACTAATGTTTTTCCAACAGCAGCGCTGCTAAGTAGCGCTGCTGAGTGGCTTCGTGTGAAGGGGCCCTAAAATAGGAGTATTGGTGTACGCGCGATGCATGAGATTATTTTTATCGATAAACTTCTCGGAACAACTTTATTCTCGGAATCATTATCCTTATCTACACGACGAGGACGACGAACAAAACGGATAGATTGCAGGTAGCTGGGAAACCGCGGGCCGCTGTGCCGCACAATACGTATTGGCAGTGAATAATAAATTATAATCGTTAACTACTCCACTAAAACGCAACATTTTTGAAAATCCTTTCTTATTGCTCGGTGAAAATATGAGAAGAACCTCTATTCCAAATTTCAAGTCCGTACGTTGAGTAGTTTTTGAGATACAGCGATCAGTGAGTCAGTGGTATTTGGATTTTATATGTATAGATAACTAATTATTGACTAACATTATCGGACTTTATTTATGCCTAAAACCTGCTCCGTGATATCCTCTCTCATTTAAAAAAAACTGCATGACAATTGGATAAGAAGTTTCGAAGCCAAACCGTAACAAAGATTTCCTCTTTTGCTTGATTTCAATTTTATATGTCTATATAGATAAATAACATTGTATTTAGGATCAAAATTTACCAAAAAAAATCTCACCCCTGACAAATTGACCTTGTAAAAAAATTGCAATTAAAAATATTTTTTTAAATTTGGGAATTATGGTAAATAGATAATATGAGTATTTATTACACAATGAAAAAACTTGTGCTGTCGGAGACAACCTGATGGACATCATATAGATAATATGTGTGTTAACACATTGACCGATTCCTTCAAGAAAGGGTTTGAGAATAAAACTACATTTTAATGCGTATTTATTATTGTATTTCTATATCTGGTCACTATACGCATAGTACAAAATTTACACTGTAAAAATACCCGTAAATAGGTAAAAATATCTAATTGTTGATGTCCTCGTAAATACACACACACAAAAAAAAAAAAACAACTAATAACAATTATTATTATATTGAACGTGTAACTAATTTTAATTTACTTTTAAAATACATACCAACATATTTCAATTATTGTTAATTGAAATAACTAAAATAGCCTATAAAGGACCCTTTGAAAATGATAGTGCTGAAATCGAAGGACGTCTTCGCTGCGGTTTTAAATGGATTTGTATTGGTTATTTTAAGTAAAATTAATTAACAATTGAAATATTATGATTATATACATTTTAAAAATAAATTAAAATAGTCGCATGTCAATAAAAATTGTATTAGTTTTTTTTTTCTTTTACGTATTTACGCGTACATCTACAATCAGATACCAACAATCGGATATTTTCCTACTCTCGTGGTTTTAAACATATTATGTTTTTGCATCAAAATCCGCGCTCTAGACTTATAATAATTTATTAGTTATTATAACTATTTTTCGTTATGTAGTTTTATTATTTATATTGATTACTATTATTAATAGGTATATTTTTTTACGTCTACCTACTACATTTAAATAGCTCTAAAAATGATTTTTTTCCATATTTTGTAAAGTACACAAAACTAATACTATAAAATATTGCAGAGCTTGCACTAACGGGTAGTTCTAACCAATATGGGTAGTTCAAAATTAATTTGGGAGTTCTAAAAACCAATTTAGTCAGTAGACACCTAAAATCGTGAATTGTCTGTTATTTTAGTAAATGTATTATTGTTTTATTTAATTATATATATTTTTTCCAGTTTTCGTTCTCAGTTAATAGTGGAATCGGTAAAAAATCATTTTTTTTTTTATTATAATAATAAGCTTTCTAATTTTTAAATAAATTTATCTTATATCAACTGAAGCTTCACTCAGAATCGTTTTATTGAAGCAATGTTTCGTCATTTCTTTAAAATACCTGTCCAAAAGTTTCTAATAGCAACTTTTTAGATGGTGTCATTTCAAAATTTCGAAAAAAACTACTCAAAATTAGACAAAAACGAATTTAAAACTTTTTTATTTATACCAAACTTAAGGAAAATGTTTGTGTTGATAAACAATAATATGAAAAATATTTTGGTGAATGATAATATTTAATATGTAAAAATTTCTTTTTTTTTACTCTCTTTCCTCTTCAAAAACAAGGTTTTTTGTTCACAGTTAATTGTGGAATATAAAATTGGCTAATTAATTTTCTTTTGTAATCGCTCAAGTGTGTAATTTTACGTAAAACTAGTGAATTTCGTCAAAATACTAACTTTTAATTATTAGAATCAAAAAAGTTAACAAACTTTTTTCGAAATTTTTCCAGGTTAACTAGACTGATTATTTGAGTGAGAGTGAGATTATGTTAAATTTTCAGTAGTTAATATTAAGAATTCAAAATTGTATAAAATAAAAACTATTAAAAACCGGGAAATTTTCAGTATGTTCAAAGTTCTATTCTCGGCTCAAAACTTGTCGAATGATTTTGAGATTTGTATGAAGTATGCGCGTGGCTGTTTTAAGTTGCTTATGAAAGTTTCAAGTTTCTAGCTCCATTATTTTTTATGTTATGTTAAAAAAATAAAATAAAATTTTGGTTTATAATTAATTTTTTTTGTAGTTTTTCTTTACGCTTAAAGAAAGTCTAGAGAATTTAAAAAAAAAATGACCTCTTTAAAGTATGCGTCCGGCCCTGTCTGGGTGTGAATTCGAATCTTAAAAGTTGTATGAACATTTTAGTGAAGTATTTCTATACAAAAAAGTGTTTATAGAAAAAAAAAAAAAAATGATAATTATTTTAAAATTATTAGCTTCTTTGCTTCGCTCAGAATTTTACATTGATAAAAGATAAAGAATAAATTATAGTATAAAACTGTTATTTATTGTAAGTAATTAATTTATAGTTTTGTAAATTGCGGTTGTTAAGCGTGCAGCTATATTTTTAAACCTGCACGCACTAAATTGGGCAGTTCTAAAAGTTCCTCAGCGCAAGCTCTGTATTATTGTATACAACAGTGAACGTTGGTCAAATGGGGGGCCGGCCCGTCCTTGAACATTAGTCAAGGTGAGAGTCTCTCCCCCGTCCACACGAAAAAGTAATGACCGCCGATTCTAAGAAGTATTGGAAATACCAATTTAAAATTATTTATAACCTACTATTAGTATCCTACGAATCACCACAAGCTGTGCGTGGATAAGAGCATGTATCTATATATATTTGGCAACGTTGCAGTAAGTAAAGTTATTTCTAGAAATAAGTAGGCAATTAAAAATAATTGCTCGGCTTAGTAATAACATGGGATGGCAACGACGGCGTGGTGTCAAAGGTACGAAAATCGGCCGGCGGCGCACTTTAGGGAATCCCCTAGGCCGGGGAAAGATAAGCTCAGGCTGGAGGGGAACGGGAGGGACAGCCGTTGGGGGCCCTGAAGTTATCAACTGGGTTAACTGGTTCTATGTCAACCATAGCTGGAGTTTAAGAGTGAAGATAATAATTAAAATTCACATGACTTTTTACCGAATTAAATAATAATTATCAATCATTATAAAATCAACTGTTAAAAAGTGTGTACAACGCTCGTAGGGTGGCGTTCTTCACATGTCGGGCGGGATTCTCTTGACGGGTGTATTGAATTTTAAAGAAACGATAAATCATTTCTTCAATAAAACGATTCTGAACGAAGAAAGTTAATAATATAAAAAGCGGACATACTTCCCACGATGGGTGTACTTCGCACGACGGGTGGTATTCTATTGACGGACGTATTAAATTTTAAAGAAACCATAAATCATTTCTTCAGTAAAACGATTCTGAACGAAGGAAGTTAATAATATAAGAAAAAAAAAATGTTCGAAAAAAAAATGCAAAAATTTGAAGTGCCGGGCGGGAATCGAACCCGGTGGTACTGTCACGTTCAAAGCCTGGA